>CM046852.1:4424815-4669815 GCA_025618425.1 Heliocidaris tuberculata
TCTTTGGAGTTGGGCTTAACAACTTATCTTTTTTTGTAAGACATATATACTCTTATGCTGTTCTGGCTGCCCAAACTATGTTTGGATGACTTTAGTTCACAGCCCGTTGAATCTCGCGAATGAGTGACACAACCTTTTAATATATCTGCGACAATTCTGAAGCCGAATTCAGACAAGTGTAGATTTTTATCACGTGATTCCGAAAACTCATGATGTATGGTCCGCCAAACATCGCCTTATTTCTCTATTCATACGTCACCAGCTTATAAACAACAATGAATTTGACTTATATAAATAATAATGAAAAATTCTTTTGATTTAATATCAGAGAAAAATTTGGTACTAAGGAGACTCACTGTGATTTTTTTCCAGTCGGGTTGATCGGTTTTTTTTTTCCGTCGCAAGGGCATCTGAGGACCCATTCCCACGGAACTGCAACACACTGTTATTTGCTTCTTGTTTGTTCACTGTTGTTGGTTTTTATCTCTCCAACCAAACATAAATACCGACCGAAAAAGGTGAAATCGGCATTGTTTTGCCCCTATAAAAGCCAGCAAAACTAGGTCAGCCATTGACCCCAGACGGGGTTAAGTCCTGATGCGATGTTGGTCTCGCTTTCTCTGTTTTTGAGTCTCGTCCAAACATCCCTGTCCGAGATTAAGAGCTTTATTTGTTGCTAAAGTAACATTAACTCACATCGCACCACATACACAAGATGTTATTGCACTTACACATGCTATATGCAGGGAAATCTGTCTATGGCATTGTGAGGGTTAATGGATGATGTAAAGGTGTTGTTGTCTCGGCTCTCGTTGGTCTAATCTCTATTCTTCGTTTCGACAGCCTGTTGTCGTATTTTCGCAGTTCGAATGCCGAATGTTTTGAGAACATGTGCAGACGACATAAAAATATGTAGACTCTCAAATGGCCTTCATCTAGTACATGAACGTATGTGTACATAATAATTACCAATGGCGTAGCATGGGCTGAGACATTGACGGGGCACTGGTGTCGGGGGGGGGGGGGAGGGGGGTGGTCTTACTTGGTAACTATGTTACATGAAATGCGGAATAGCAAGACCATTGAGTGAGGGGATGAGCTGTGAGGCGTCGTATCTTTTTTCACCTTCCCTTCCCCCCTTCCTTCCCCATTTCTTTCCTTCTGTGATTTCCCCTTTGTGTGTGTGGGGGGGGGGGGGGGGCACGTGAGGTGCATGCTGACTGGGTTCGTGACGTATGATTACAATTATGCGTATCTTTGGTCCAGTGGGTCTAATTGGGGGGGGGGCATTTATACAAAGAGGAAAGTTTGGGAGGGGTGTTCGCTCCCTCCCAAAGGCAGAGAGAGAGAGAGAGAGAGAGCAAAGTGGATGGGAGGCTGGAATAGAGCGATAAATTTGATAGAAATTTTGATACGCTCTTTCGTAAATAAGAGCGGTGTGTGGGCTTTATTCCTTCACAAATATCGGTGACAATTTCACACAAATAAAACTATAAAATATTTGAATCGAATCCAACGTAATCCAAAACATAAAAGATGCAATACACAAACTTGTCAGTTTTATAGTTTATAAAATTGTCTTCAGAAACGACAGGAAACGGCCACGAGTTCAGAGATTCAGAGAGAGAGAGAGAGAGAGAGAGAACGAATAATCAGGATAATGGCATTCCGAACCGTATCTATAGGGAATTAGTTAGAGATATGATTGTCTAGTAGAAAGAAAGTGCAACTCAGGAATAGATATACATTAACCCACTGCCTATGGGAACCGGGAGGTCCCTGTATTAACCCTATGGGAATGAGAAAATTCAGTAGTCAACATGTTAAAAACAAACACACAAACGAATGAAACTTAAAATGTATGTTAGTAGTGCTTGTAGCACACGAGGCCTTATTTTGATTGCGTCATTGCTTGCGCTAGTCAGGTCTATGACGATGGCAATAAGCGCATGCGCCAGTGATTTTTTTTGTATTTTCAGGGCCCCATGGAAGATCAACTTTTGTTGAATGGGCTACCCTGATGAAATATCAATAAATAAATAAATAAATAAAAATTCAATGCAATGTTTGCTTTGATCATTTTCATTCGATTTATGTACCAGTCTCTCACATGGCTAGTCAAAGACTGCATCAGTTGCTGACGCAGTCCTTTACGTCAGGCAACTGAGGCCTCATTGTGCAGCAGGCATTATTCAATACAATGTTTAAATCGTTCATCGTTCCTTCTCTTTTTGTACATGTATGATGAAACTCAAACGTCAAATGGCGCGTCAAAGAGCAAGCCTGTCTCTGAAGCTGTACTACGTCAACAAAATGGCGAATCGTGTGCACAGTGAAAAGAAATAAGACGAGGCTGAATATTTTTTTCTTCTTATTTTAATATTTTTCTTGAACTTGAGTTTACACTAATTCCTCACTTCGTTATCGAAACTATCTGCACGGCAAGTATGTGAGCGAGGTGGATACAAATTGAATGCGACTCGAATCACATTGTGAGGTTTAGCAAATTTAGATTCGAAGGGGGATAAGACAATTTTGGTAGACTTCTTCGCATTTCCGCTAGGCCTGTATGTCTACCGGGCAACGCCAGTCACATTTCATCTGTTTAGGTAGCGAAGATGCAGCCTGTTGCGTCAGTAAAATTTTAAAGAATAAGTGGTGCAAAAAAGGCACGAAACTTGGGGAGTGTGTTACGGTCAAATTTGCGATAATGCGATCAATCTCTATTTGAGATAATACGTTGATTACATTACGGCGTCTTTCGCTGTAGATGCGAGGAGAGTAGGGTTTAAATGCCCCTTTATTCTTATTGTGTACACATTTTTTCTTGGAGTCACAATCGTTCACCTTTTCATTAACTGTTACATATTCCTATGTAGTGATTGAGATGTTGGCCACGTGACATTGCGTCATTAATCGCCATCAATGCCGATTCAATCTATATCGCGGACAGCGGTTTCTCTTCATAACCTTCATCCCGCATGGATGCAATTTAGCCACGATTTTTGTTTGCCTGTATAACCAGATGAAGCTGTTTTTATATTCATTCAATATGAATAATGTAACACAACCAACACATAAAGTGAGATAACAAAATATACTCTCATTATCTTAAGTTTTTAGAAGAAGGAACAGAATCGGACTTCACGCAGTCGACATCGTTTGATACTTAAGTTCAAGGGCAATCAAACATATGAAGAAAGAATGAAAAATTAGAGAAAAAAATTTGGTGAAAGTTTAAAAGCAATCGGATAAACATTGAGGAATTTTTACTTCAAAAGTAACATGGTTTTCCATTCTTAGTTGATATAACCTAGGAGGTACGAGGCTCTGTCCTCATCCAGACCGTTGCTCGCGTCGCACTCATAACTTCAGCCTTCAGCTGGCAACTTGCGTTTCCTGTGCCGAATTACGAGCAGAATTTGATCGTCCAAATCAAGGAGACGCAAGCTAAATAACAAATCCAGTTCAATATTTAAGAAACAGTTCCACTGGGAGAGCTAAAGCACACGCGACACCTCATTTTTTTTTCTTTTCCTCTTCGAAAATATGGCTGCCATTTAACATGTTTAACCTCTCTCATTAAGACTTTAAGTTCACTCGACATTTATGGCAACATTTTGTATAATTTGCATGCTATAGATGCACTGTCGAGAATGGCCTACTCTTTGTTAGAACCTATTGGATGTAGTGTCTACACAATGGTCTATATGTAAGTTTTTAATAAGTAGTATAGCCTTGTTCCGGTAATGGAGGGGGGGGGGCGTTGAATATATATTTTTATAATGCAAGTGAATATCTATGAGGGGGTAAGCCCTCTCCCATGGTGGGGGCAGTTTATCCCTTTCTTATATATATTCACCCCTTTTCTCCCCATCTGAAAATGTTATCTTTCGGCCATTCTCTTTTCAGCCGGGGGGGGGGGGGGGGGGGTCCAAGTGTCTGCATGCCCACTGGCATTATGCCAATGATGATACTCAAGTAAATTTGGATCCATTAATTCAATTGCACTTTCCAAGTATTCCAAGGAATATTACGTTAAGATCTCGGGACCGGTTTCCGTTTTGTCGAGTAATCATGAAATTAGAAAAGATAAGATGTTCGCTGTAATCAGAATTGAATGTTCAAATTGAAAGTTTCCTGAATTATCATATACAATGCCTTTAATTTCAATGCGCTTCGAAGTATTCTTAAACAGAATATTCATATGGCTTGCTTGCTGAGGAGAAATAAAATCATGAGGAAGACACTCCTTCCCCTAAACCATAGCGCCACCCTTTTTCGTGTGAATGTACATATACGTCAAAAATAGGGATTTAACTTTCATTCGACAGTCTAAGGAAACTGATTACATACTTAAGTAGCTTTTGAAAGATAATGGAATCCTTTACAAGACAAACGGATATAGTGGTCACATTGCTACGTGAATCATATTATTTGCCACAGCTCTTCAGGTAAACAGTAATGTTCTAAACCTGATAGTACAATAATTAGTACTTAAAGGAAACTTCACCCCAAAGGACACATTTACCTATTCTGAAAAAGATTTATTAGATAAATCAGATGAACTTAAAAAAATCTCACCAAAACGTATCAAAAAGCCGCGAATTACAATATTCTGAGCATAAAACAGGCCTCCCCTACGCTGTATGCGAGTCGCCATGTTCTTGAACATCCCGCGATCTTGTGACGTATATGAGGTAAAGTACGATAAAGCTTCGGTACCTTTGGTTAATTTTCCTGTACAATACATGTTATTTAAGAATAAAAATAACACTTATCCATATTGATGTAGTAATAGTAACGTTAGGGGGGGGGGGGGGTTGCATACTCATTGGCATATTGCTATTACACGTGGAGTGTATGCGCCTGATCAACAACGGTCACGCAATAGCGACAAACTGCTATTTTTAAGGGGATAGTTGAAAAGCGCTATCCTGATTGATGGTGCACTGACTTTAGTTTGAAACTGAGTTCATCCGATTCACAGACTACTGGTTATTTCGTTGTACGAACACATTGTGCAGTAAATCATTTCATTCATAAATGAATGTGGCATTTGTTTCCTTTCTCAAGTAGTATTATTGAGTCATGCATCATTTATATCAAATATGAGGTTAAACCCAGGTATTTTTAATTAGATTCTAAAAAAGATTTATGATTTGCGGAAACACCTTAATACTTGCACAAAATCCATGGCAGGTCATTGTATTAATTAATAGAAATCCAACATACACGACTTTGACCTAACATTTGCTATAAATGATGCATGACCCAAGACGCAATAGCGACAACTGCTATGTTGAATGGGATAGTATTTTGAATGGGATAGTATTTTGAATGGGATAGTATTTTGAATGGGATAGTATTTTGAATGGGATAGTGGAAAAACGCTATCATGATTGATGGTCCACTGACTTTGGTTTGAAACCGACTTTGTCTGATTCAAAGACTACTGCTTATTTCGTTGTACGAATACATCTTGCAGTAAATCATTTCATTCATAAGTGAATGTGGCATATCCCCACTTTTTTCAAGTATTATTAAGTCATCTTGAGTCATGCATCATTTATAGCAAATGTGAGGTCAAAGCCATGTACCTTTGATTACTATTAATTAATACAATGACCAGCCATGGATTCTTGCCAATATTTGGTGTTTCCGCAAATCATAAATCATATTAGAAGAAATGTACGAGTATCACGAATCACTAGAACTTGGCAGTACCATTGCTGAAGAAACTTATGCAATCTCTTATTCTGCATGAAAATCTTTATGTGTGTAACAAACATTAAAAAAAAACAAAACAATACATAGTGAACGACATAATGTTGAAAAAATAGGGCGGGGGACTTGAAGGAACATACTAAACTCTGGGGGAAACAGTCCCAGAACAGCTTGAGTGAAACAAAAGAGAGAAACAACAGTACTGTCACAACTTTAATGATAAGAACGGAACGAGAAAAATGGTTACTAAAGAATAAGAGAAAGAGAGAGAGTGAGAGAGAGAAGGGGGAGAGACCGAGAGAGAGAGAGAGAGTGACAAATAGAGATGAAGAGAAAGTTTGAGGGAGAAATAAAGAGAAGAGAGAAGAAAGAGAGGAAGAATGATAGATAGAGAAAGAGAAATAAAAAGGGGGAAAATAAGTAGAGAGATAGAGAGAGAAAAAAAGAGAGAAAGATAGAGAGAAATAAAGAAGGAAAGACAGGGAAAGAAATTGAAAGGAAGAGAGAGAGAAGAGAGAGAGAGAGAGAGCACAAGAGAGATGGGTAAAGAAACCCCAGAAAAATCCAAACAGACTTTATACTCATGATAACACCGAAGAGAAGAAAACTGGCGAGGGTAAAAACACTTCCGAACAGTAAAAAATCTGGACGACAGATTTTGGCTTCGACCAGAAACATACTCTACGTCTTGAGAAAATTATCACGACTTTCTAATTTCATACCACTCTCAATAAATCAAACTTCTGGAGATTATCCGATTAGGAACAAACAAAAATGAAAAGAAAATTCATTGAAATGTTAAATCCTTTTAAAGATCCAATCCCCACTATCCAGCATTCGCGTTAACGAGGAAACCGCGATGTCGTGCACAACCCTTTTTCCAATGGTAACCCTATAGTCCATACTGCGCTATAACGCATTCAGGAAGGGAATATTCATCACTTGGTGACATGATCGTGCCCTTGGGAACACACCCAAGCAGACGATTGAGTCACGGGCATTGCCAGCGAGAGATAAGAGCCCACATATTGCTTTTCTCTAACTGCTATCTGGATATATCTATTTCTGGTCGTAATTAGAATGACATGAGCGTTTTTTCAGGATTATCTCCTTCTATTTTGCCCTTTTCTCTATGTATCTTGATGGAAAACGGCACCATGGTAGAGAAATATATTACAAGGGCGAGGTTCTAATGAACTCGGTTCAAAAGTACTATTTGATGGGTGATCAGACATTTGCCCTGCAACATTTGCTGCGATCTTATTTCGTCAAAGAAAGATATTGGATGGGTTTTGGGTTAGTTGGAAGGTTAGGATTAAGGCTGGGTTTTAAGGTAGTTGAATGATTAGGATTAAGGCTGGGTTTAAGGTTAGATTCATGGTTAGGATTAAGGCTGGGTTTTTTAGGTTAAGTTTAGGGTGAGGATTAAGGATGGGATTTAGGTTAAGTTCAGGGTTAGGATTAAGGCTGGGTTTTAGGTTAAGTTTAGGGTTAGGATTAAGGCTGGGATTTAGGTTAGGTTCATGGTTAGGATTAAGGCTTGGTTTTAGGTTAAGTTTAGGGTTAGGATTAAGGCTGGGTTTTAGGTAGGTTTAGAGTTAGGGTTAGGGCTTGGGTATAGTATTTGGTCTATAGGGTTAGTTATTCGGGTAGTGTTTGAAACTGACCGCGGAGAAATTTTCACCGGAGCATGCATGTGTCATACAATCATTCAATGATATTCTTCACTTTTTTAAAGGGGGGGGGGGGGGGGGGGGGGGCTATGAAGAAAATCGATCTTACCGGTACATTGTTTAAGGAGTCTGGATCATCATAACTAAATGATATGATTTAACAATAAGAAGAAAAAAAATGAAGAAAAAACAGTCATCGAGTTAAATATTTCTCCAAAAAAAATTGATTTGTATCAAAATCTTGGCATTTTCCGAAAGTTGAAACACACTTTCCATTTTTAAAAAATCAGTGATGTACATTAGATTCAAACACAATCAATCTTTTTTTCTTAATCAAATTAGTATTTCACTAATCATGTTTCTTTAAAGATTCATGTTCTGGCAACGTTTTCCTAGCATGTAAGAACCCTGGAAGTGCTATCACATGATTGGTGGGTTGAGATCAGAAGCAGATAGAACGTTAAATAAGTTCAAAGATTCGAGTGTAATTATATTATAACTGAAGGGTGAATGTCATGTTATATGTGTACTTTTTAGGTGGCACACCTTCCGAACTTAGGCGTCAGTATTTTGCCTCTCGTATCAATATTTATACACAAAGATGAAACATTAAAAGAAAGAAAAAAAAAATCAAACACTGACACGCACACACAAAGAACTTGACAATATTCCAGAAATATTTCCACTATAAAATAGCCTTTTTCTTTCAACCAAATGAACAGTTTTATTGTCCAGAGAGTCCTTGCCCCCCCCCCCCCACCACCACTCTCAGAAAAAAAAAACTGTCTTACATAACATTTGATTAATCAGTTATAAAATTACTTTGTATTATTGTTTCATGGTATTTTTCATCAATCGATAGCGGTTTATTGTCCACAGAGGGAAGTATAACCTCCCTGTTAAAACAACACATACACACACAAAAAAAATGTAAATAATATCGATTAAATTACTTAAATTGATTAACACATAAATGTTTACTACTTACAATTTTTTGATTATTTATACAATTAGGCTTAAATTATTGAAAGCTATTTTCCTCAAATCACCGGGGTCATTATCCAGAACGTTCTGGAAAACCAACAACTGTCTTACACGTCAAAATTAAACCCACTCTCCCCTCTCGCTCGCACTTTGAAGTTGGCCGACTCTTACATTTTAGCAGAAGTGCGCCATGCGTGTCCTCTATCGGTATCACTTTACATCGATGGGACAGGCACTTGATACCCTATTCTTAAAACGTCCTCAACCACTTGGACCGTTTGTTTATCAATTTAACGATATTTTTTCGCATGTTTGTGAAGGTGATGATTGTATAGCGCCCCCCGTGAGGACGAAGGCGCGATCCTGATGATTAACGAATAGTATAGGGTAGAAGTATAACTTTCGCAACTTGCCTACTAAAAATAAGACCATGTGGAGGGTATAAATGCACGCACGGATGGTTCATTTATATGGTCACGATTACTTTAAGTAAACATGTATTCTATTTATGACGAATGGTGAGAGAAGGAGTGGCGAGAAAATGTCGAAATTTGATAACTAATATAAAACACAAAAGGACTGTACATTGAAGATAACGATTAGTATAAATAATATGTTCATGGCAAAATGTTGATAACAGTAGGAGTACCAGGTACGAGTGAAAAAAGGTCACTTATGAAGAGGGAAACACTAAAAATAAAAAGAGTTAAACACAGTTTAATTAACGATCTCATGTTACATAACAATACTAACCGAAAGACAAACTGCACAACAAATTTTATCTACAACGACATAGTAATATTATTCGATGTTTTTAATCCTTTAATGAGAGTAGTAGAATTGGTCTAAATTGTTATTTACCAAACAGTTCAAATAAATGTACTTGGTATGTTAACATTCGACAAATATTTCTAACAGACCTACATGCTTTAGACAATATAGTACGACAGCATCGGTGAAGGCGGGAGGGGTGTACCCCACCACACCCCCATTATTCACACCCCTGTTTTTACACCCCTGTCGGGGATTTTGGCACCTCCAGTAGCTGGTAGTAATTAGGCAGATCCGAAAGCAGTACTCTCTCAGGAGTATTGGTCAAGTGCGATGTTTAACGGGTGATTTACACGCAGTAAACACCCAAGTCTCACTTAGATTGCGCGATGACAGCTGCAATAATGTTGTTTAATCGAAAATAATATTTTGGAAAATATTGGAAGCCGGGTGCATATGCATGCATCGTTATCATGGTTATGCATGTAACTTCACGCCCTCCCCTACCCCCTCTCTTGGTTTAAATTTGTCTTAACAGTTTTTAACATGCATTAAACCATGGACCTACTAGGGAATGATTAATCAAAGACCATAATGCGTGGTATGTACCTGGTCAAGTGCTTACAGAATGCATTCCACAAGACCTGTATTAAACTTGACCCCTTCCCTACCTTGCCTTGACTTTTAAATGCAAATTGTATTTATTTTTAGTAAAATGTGTTTTCGATACCGGCAGTTTTTGACCAGTCACGTTAACACTTTCGGCATCAGGTAGGCCTACTTTTAGCACATTATTTTTTTTTACAACCCTTATTCCATTAGTAATATTGGACGCTTCAACTTTGCATGCTGGGTAAAATAATGACTTGTGGATTAGACATGATAAACACTATTCAGAACTGTCTAGTGATCTCTCTGATTGGTTGTCAATGGTAGGCAACTCGGTCTGGGGATAATCAGACTTTGTATCTATTGACAGATATCGTACTATTGCTTTAGCAAAGCATTAAAGAATATTTGTTACTCCGCTCCCAGGAGAGATACTAGGGACCCAGTCGGGGGACGTTTGCCTAGTACCTCCTTGCGTTAACAGTCCCGCGTGGCGACACTGAAGTTTTCATTGTTTCCTATAGCCCGGCGCACAAGATTTCCATTGCGTCAGTAACCGCGCTAATACTACAGCCACACTGCCAAACCGACCCCACACCTACTCCATACCGACCGATTCTTGGCCATTGGTGGCAATGTCATTTTTATTCGGTCTGTTGTCGGTCTGGCGTCGGTCTTGTTGGTGTGACTGGGGTATTATCGAGTCTGTGAAGGCTATTAACACATACGCTAGTTATCTTAAGTATTGTCTACACTGTTCATTTTGCAATTAATTTTTTCAAACGATATCACTCTTTCATGACGCTCAAAAGACCGTACCAGTCACAGACGCGGTCCTAACGTCACCAAATGAGGCCTCGTGTAAGCCTGGCTTTGACCTCTTAAAGGTCATGTAAAGTTTTGGTAAGCCCTCAAAAACTGTTCGTCAGATTTTTTCAATTTTTGTCGATAAACAGCAAGATACTAGCAATACTAAGACACTGTGAAGATTTCGCCTCCTAAAGTTTAATATTAAACAAATAAGAGGCAAAAACTAATTTATGTGCCGGGACAGGCACGTAAAATCCCAACAAAGGCAGCATGTGCTACACACTGTAAACACACGTGTAAAACCAATGATGAGTAGCTACACACAGTGCACACACGCTGTCTCTATGCGAAGCCCCAAGCTTGCTGTGCGGGGAGCCGTCGGGGTGGACGGGTCCTAGCATAATGGCAGTGATCAAGCATTCCTTACAGATATTTACACTGAAATTCACCAGAAATCATAGATGGAATACCAAATGATTTTTTTTTACAGACATCTTTTGATACAAGGAGAACAACATGAGAGTGATGAGACTATATCTAACATGTTTCTTTCCAATTTCCTTTTTGCTACCAATACTGTACATGAGCTTTAATCGGACAACAAGCCTCAAGCTCGTTCGTGCTTTAGGAAGCTTCATATGCTGATTATACCTTTATATTCCCCTCACATCAAACGTTTTCATTTTATCTTCTATATATACAAATGTATACGTTTTTGAATTATCTCCCAATCACGCTTCTAGGCCCCGTAACACAAAGGTCTGCAATCAAGTGCAAATTTGATACAGCGATTCTGATTGGTTCATGGTCGGCCTTTTGAACAATATGTGCATGCACCGATGATCATAATTGGCCAATGCTATTTTGATTGCAAAATCTTTGTGTTACTGGGGAGTTTGGTTTGCGGCCTTCTTCAAAGACTAGTACTCGCGTGTGAGGATGAGAGATGTAATTGCGCGTCTATATTCCCCCCCCCCCCCTCTCTCTCTTTCTCTCACTTTGTCCCTCTTTTCCTTTATTCTTCCCTAAGAATCCCCCTATCCTTAACAAAACGATCAAATATTGATGTGTGTTGGAATGTGTTGTTTACACATAACAGGCAATCGGACAAATGTTTTGTGGGTTATAGAGGTCAATAGAGCGGTTGACAATAACGATCAAAATGTTCACAGTTGGGCCAGAGAGCCTGCGACTGCACAAGAAGTAGGGCGGCGCAGGGGGTGAGACAGAGAGATGAAAGAGAGAGAGAGAGAGGGGGGGGGGGGATAGAAAGAGAGAGAGAGAAAGAGAAAGAAAAGAGGAAATGTGGACATGATGGAAGAAGAGTGATAATGGAGACCGATTGTGAGATAGATAAATAATGAGAGATAAATAGAGAGAGAGAGAGAGAGAGAGAGAGAGAGAGAGAGAGAGAGAGGGGGGGGGGGGCATTGGCATACAGTACAATTTCGACTGGGAACCTGACGTCCCTTTTCCGAATATGAACTACTAGTATCTTTTTCCATTTCAAATTTTGCGAGTGAGCGAAGCGAGCGAAAAACCCCCACAACAAACAAACAAAAGAAGCAACAACAACTTACGTCATTGTCTGATTGTATAGTCTCGCTTTTTAGTATAATTTCGGCATAAAGCATAAGCTTACTCAATATATCACAAAATAGAAGAAACCAACTCGCTGCAGAAATAATAATGCCATTCTGGCCATGCAATATAAGACGAACTTTATTCGAAGATGTCTTGGATAACCAAGGAGTTATCACTTTGATAACTCCTTGGGATAACCATGCAGGGATGGCACACAAACATGGATCCTTGAAGCAGAGGCTTGTCCATGAGTTTGTAAAAATGGGAGGGGGGCACAATCCGGAAAAAACCCATCTGAAAAGCAAAACAAACATAAAGTTATGACAACAAAAAAAGAAAGAAAAAAGGTTGGTTTGGTTTGATGGTTTATTTTACACGACTGCTAAGAAAGCATGTAAAGTAAGCAACCAGGGGACCGACTGCTTTAAGTCCTCTCCGAAAGGTTAACACATTCATTTTTTAAAAGATGATGTGAATTCACAAAGATTTCTTGCTGATATCAGGGCAATTGGGATGAACTCTGGACATTTTATAATTCTGACTAGTCATTGAAATGCAATGCATCACCGCGGCCACCGTGTCTAGTTGTAGCAGAATATTCCAATTGTCATGATCGTTATTTTTCCTTCACACGCGTGCATGGCCATGACAAATTTGTTAATTATCAATCACAAAGCCCTTCCGTCATTCTGACAACTTCGCATCATCTCCTGGGTAAAGGGTGGTAGATGCATCATACTTGTCCGGTCTCATGTTACGACATTCAAATGAATCCAACCTTGACGGGTTTGATTATTCTATTTTGTAATCTAACAGTGACTCAAGGCCCATCCTCCCGTATCAGATACCATTACTTTCTATCTTATAATAATCCCAAATGTTCACACTTTTTTCTTTCAAAGAAAAGTGAAGAGAGTCTCCATTGAATCGTCATAGGTGGAGGAAACATTTATGATTTATGGAAACGAAACACCGGCTAAGTCATTATGCCTTTGATTCCTGATGAAGCGCTTTCGAAATTGAAAGCGAATGGTTGAAAATGGCGCTGACATTAGTCTCTGTGACCATAATGTCCGTGAGATTGTTTTGCCGACCGAGAGTCAAATCGTGATAACTATAATAAAATCATATTCCTAAAAATGGAACCTAAAATTATTTTGCATGAAATTCTTTTCTAATGTAGTTTTAGAGTGACATGGCCGACCAGTTTAAGCTAATCGTATCTTTTTGTGTCCATGTATTATTTTGATAAGTTTGAAGATGTTGATAAGTAGTGGTCTTTCAATCGTCTGTTTTGAAAGAAATGGTCTAGAAGTTATTCCAAAATATGAAAGGATTTTGGAACATCAACACTTTAAGAAGTTACTCAATCTTGCTTAGAGTGAAAAGCACTGGACACAGATAAAGCCCTGCTCTCTTGATTTCTAAGACTTATTTTGAAGTCAGAAGGATGTATTTTTTAGTCATTTTTTAAAAATTAAGGGAGTGACAATGTCGGTCTCGATCGCGGACCTTCTGAAAATTAGCGGATGGTGCACGAGATCGATGACGGCCCGACAACTTCCGAAATCGATCTCGGTCTCGACACCTTTAATGAGAGTCCACGAGACCGACACGGCCTTCTGTGGAGTTCCGTCTATTCACATAAAATTTCATCCGTAAGATGAAATCATCAAGTTCCGTGAAAACGAGTGGGATTGTCCGAAAGAAACTGAATATTTCATTAACTAAGGAGCTGACATTTCAAAAATATATCTTGACCATGTTGACAGACACTTAAAATGTTTCACAAACCTCCTTATTACAATACAAGTCAAATTTCGTCCTAGCTACTTCTTTTCAAGAATTTCATGTGAAAAAAAAAGAAAGAACATCATTTGAGTTTTGTAGTCCATAAATCATTTTACCCACGCAGTCTCGGCGCTTCCGCATCTGTGTTTTCTAAACTATTTTGTTTGGCTTGTGTTTTAATCTACCCCTTCTTTATCCACCTCCACCCCCCCCCCCCCATCCACTACTACCGCCAACACTCATCTCCTAGCCAGAGAAGCACCCATTGGCGGATATCCGTTGGCTGAAGCAGACAAGACCACCCGATAGTGCGACACGAGATGTTTTCAAGCCCGCTAGTTTCGGCGTGCGTCTGGGGTACCATTCCGTCGGCCGCCGCGGTCCCGTGAGAGAACTCCAACCCGCGCCCCGAGTATTCCCCAAGCTCTCCTAGCCCCTCTTGCAATTTTTCATCAAACGTAACAAAATTTGATGATGGCGGATCGTCGCAGGACAGAGAAACAGCGACAGAAATAGGAAGAGAGAGATAGAGGAGGAGAGACGGGGTGAGAGTGTGCGGAGGGGAAAAAACGCAAATATTTGTTCGGCTGTGTTTTGGCATAGGAAGTGATTTTCGTGCATTTTCTAATCTTTCTGTCAGAGCGAGGTAAATGATCGATCTATCTTTGTTATGTTGTCGTACATGAGGTGCTGGCGATCGCGCAGACATGTAATAGATGAACATCGTGTATTATTGAGAGAACATAATTCCACTCAACGTCCTCTCCCAACCCCTCCCCCTGCCCCCCTTCCTGTGTTCCACAGTCTATAACACCGTGATACTTGTATACATAACATCTCTAGTCCAATGCGTGAAAACAGAACTATTCTAAAGTCATGATATGTATTTTGAAAATAAATTTAAAGACCGACTTCAACATGTCTAGTCATTACAAACAAATTTCGCCAAACTTTTAGTAGATTAAGAAAAAAAAAAATGCTTCGCCTTGTTTCTTCTTCTTCAGTTGCAGTACAGTCCGCTGTCAGGCGTATTGTCGTACTGTTAGACCAATTTTGATCTTGATTTTTTTTTCTCAATTAGACTTAGTTCCTCCAAACTAAAACACAAAATTAGCTAAAGTAAAACAACAAAATATGTTTGTCATTATTTCGGATTTTTATCACCTTAATTTTGATAGCAGAACATATATAATTTTTGGTCTTACCGTCTATAGGCTAAATAGTATTTACCCCCCCCCCCCCCCACATTTATAGCGTTCTGATAATTAAGCGTACATTTAGAAAAAAGTAACTGATGATTTGATATGTTTGAATTCTGTTAAATTCACTTGAATTGATATGATGTCTTATTCTCACCGGAACTTGTCAGATTCAGAAGGAGAGAGAGAATGTAATGGAGAGAGAGACAGAGAGACAGAGAGACAGAGAGAGAGAGAGACAGAGAGACAGACAGAGTGAGAATGGAAACAGAGAGAGATATAAATTTGGATCAATTTCAGATGAGCAAAGAAAATGAGATAAATAAAGATGAAGGTAAAGACATGAAAATAATTATTTTATTAGTTTTGCGTTACAATTACTTGAGTTACGTTTGAATTCCCCCCCCCCCTTCATTTTCATGTAATATTAAAAGACTGTATAATATGAATACACTTATATCTTGCACGTATGGAAATACGAAGTAAATGAACACATGATGAAAGGAAACGAAAAAAGAAGAAAGAAAGAAACAACAACAAATAAAAAACGAGAACCCCCCCCCCCCCCCAACAAAACAAAACATGTAAGCGCGAAACACCGAACCCCTTCAGCCGCTTGGCATCTAGCTCTGTTGAATTAATATCACAAACATTTAACACAGGTATCGCTTTTTATCTTTTTCAAGGTGATATCTCACCAAAATCACAGTCTTATGGGTGATGTTAATGGAAGTCATCTTTCACAAGGGACCAGAATGTACATCGTGTGTTAATCCTGTAATGGGACGTGACAGCCGATGATTCGTAATGTTATTTTCCGACTTTTACTATCAGAGGCAAATAAAGAGGAGGACTCGTCATTTCTGCTGAATCATTCGGTCCACTAATGCATTCCAGGTAATAAGTTCAAGGCAAAATCTAGACGAAGTCAGTTTTGGGAGAACTTCGAGATACTCTCCTTTTTTTTTGTTAATCAACATTTGAAATGATTTCTACGACACGGAATTAGGCAAAATGTTGTTTTCAACAAGATTACAAATAGCAATTTGAAATGTCTCTAAAGAAAATCAAATTTTTAAGAGATTACGAAAAATTGTCATGACGCGCTTTCATCATGAGGAGCACGCTTGTTCATTATTTTAAAACGGAATATGCAACTACTCATTTAAGACATTTTTTCCTTCTTAAACGATTTTGGGTCAATTAAATTCACGCGCAAATCGAGCAGATGAGGACATTTTTCTAATATGAAAAAAATATCTCCAAATAAAATCGGACAGATGTAATGTGGGAAAGTGGATTGTTTTGGCCGAATACCTAAAACTACCAAAAGTCTGGCAATTGCCTTTCTCAGGTTTTGCTGTCATTGGTGAATATACAATGGATATATAGAAAACCAAGATGCAAGCGTTTTCAGCATAGACATATGATAGAAAAGTGAATTTTTGTCATGTCATTGGAAATTATTTTACATTTTACCCTTGCTATCTTTAGTTTTCCTCTGCAACTTGTCAAAACAAATCAAAGTGTTTAATTAGTTGTGTTCTTCCTTTAACAACTATCGAATGGCAATATTAATACAAAACGTACTAGGAAGGAAAAACAAATTAGTTTTTAAGGTTACCCAGTTTTTGCACGACATTCTTTTAATTTGAATTTGACCGTCCTCGTGTACTTCTGATCGCGCTGATGAAATCATATGCTCATTTCGTTTCCAAATCATTATGACTAATTATAGGTTTTTGAAAAGAAAATGTAACCGATACAAGGTGACAAGTCTCGGTAACACCCTTTTTGCAATACGAAATAGTCCCAGTACATTTTACGATTATCTCTCCCTGGCGTCATGTATTCATGGCATGATGAAATAGCTTGTCAGAAGATAAATTGTGCTTGCGCAAAGATGATTTTTGACGCGGTTCTCTCCCCGCCCTTTGAAACACCCATGTTCGCTGCTGTACACCTCCTAACATGTTGGTAGTATTTGACTGTATGCCAGTTATCAGGGAGGGCCCAGCGGAATACCAGGCAATCTCGTTTTCACAGCGGTTACACATTTTAATTACGCCGCCTTTTCGGAGTAAAATTAATTCTTATATTTTCTCCTCTTTTTCTGCCACACATTCCTCGTTCTCTCTCTCTCTCTCTCTCTCTCTCCCCTCTATCTATCTATCTATTTATCTGTCTTTATCTTCATAATCATAAACTGCCTTTCCTTTATCCCCCTCTCACCCTCTCGAAAATGTCCATCTCTCTCTCTCTCTCTCTCTCTCTCTCTCTCTCTGATGAAAGTATAGGGCCTACAAATTATTTCTCCCTCTCTTCCTCTTTTGCCGTTTACTATGATTTCTGAAGCAGTCTCCTTATCAACAGGATCAAACTTTTATTTGATTAAAGCTTCGATTTAGATTCAGCTTTACTTTAGCATTATGACAATGTATAATGAGTTGAAACAAATAAGTAAACATTACGAGGAATTTGTACTTCTTGATGGGTTGACGGATGTCACGTGTCAACATCGCCTATTCTGTTTGGGTGGTATACGAGGATAATCAATTAGCGTAATTACGATCTGAAATACCAGTACATTATCACTGGTTGGCAGAAAAGATTGAAAATAAAAGACTCCTGGATTAAAAGAGAGAGAGAGAGAGAGAGAGAGAGAGAGAGAGAGCGAGAGCCAGAAGTAGGTGGTGGGGGGGGGGGGGGGGGGGTTGTCAGAGAAAAATGGATTCATAAAAAGATGATCTTGACTGCTCAAGGGCAGGAGGGTGGATATTAATGTTACTCTATCAACCCTTTCTATGTCCTGAGAGAGTCGCATGTAAACTGCATGTCTCCCCAAACTTCCGAACAACCGCTGACTATCACGGAACCTCATCTCCCATCCCATCCTCAAAATTCATCGATAGGATCATCTCACATTAGTCTGGAATAAAAAAAAAAAAGCATCTCGAAGATGGACGGGTGTTGAGGGCTTGTTCCTATTTATTTCTGGAGTTCGGCATCTCGTCAACATCAGCGGAAACATGAGGAAACAGTCGAATAATGGAGTTCTGAAAATACTCCAAGAGTTGTCATGTCGTTGATGGTGTCGTTGTTGCGGCGTTGCTTGTAATTATTTTATAACAGACTTGTCCTATTATCTAACGAGGAATCTTAACGTATGTAACAAAGCTTTGGCATCTTTACTCGGGAAATGACTAACAGTCTAAGATTCGAACCAGGGACCTTCGGGGAAGGAAATCTGAGTGCCAATAACACTTAGCAATTATTTGAAAAATTGTACTTCTATTAAAAAAACAAAACAAAAAGAAATAAACAAAATGTTGTTTATGTTTTTTAATGCTCTTGTTTTCTTTCCCCATTTTTCTTCCTAGTCTCCACTTTCTTTAAAAAAAAAATGCATGTTTCTTGTTCTTCTCTCCATGTTTTTCTTTTCTGCCCCCCCCCCCCGCTAATTATGCTCTGGAAATCCAGAGTCATTCATCAAGAGCTTTATTAAGGTTTCAGTTTACAGAGTGACACATTCCACATGTGAAATTGTTATGATTTAATGGATAACACTTGTACTTGGGGGAAACTGTGATTAATGGTTTAAACTTTAAGGGGCAGGCCTACATCAATTTTTGTTAAAGCTGAAGCTATGGTATCTGTTACGGTCTCTCTCTCTCTCTCTTTCTCGCTCGCCCCCTTGTCAAACTTTCATTCGAATTTTGCCGAGTCACTCTTTAACGCGAAAAAAATATATAATACAATGGGATGCAGTCACGTGCGAAAGCTAAATTAAGGAGGCACGATTTGGGACATGATAGAGGGCATTCCCGTGTCACACAGTGAACAATGATGGGCTAGATACACGACCAACTATGTTAAGCAGAGTTCCTGTGTCATCATTTTAGAAAGAGAGAGGAAGACCGATGGGGAAGGGGGCAGGGAACAGGGGAATGAGGGGTAGATACAGGTAGGGAGAGAGAGAGAGAGAGAGGGGGGGGGGGGGGAGGAAGAGAGAAGGTGCAAATGATGGAGAGAAAAAAAGAGAGTCCGGAGTGAGAAGAAAGAGAAAGGAGGAGGGGGGGGGGGGCGAAAGGGGGAAGGGAGAGAAGAAGCGAAGAGAGAGAGAGAGAGAGAGAGAGAGGAAGAAGAGAATCCATGGAAATATATATATATATATATATATATATATAGAGAGAGAGAGAGAGAGAGAGAGAGAGAGAGAGAGAGAGAGATACAGAGGGAGCAATTTGTCAGTGGAAGTATCTCATTAAAAAAAAAAATTTTGGGGAGTCGAACCCAGTAAGAAATGCCCTCAAGCAATGAACATGTTTCAATTCCGAGTTTCACCCGTCTCTGTATATTACGAAGCCGATTTAACGACGCCTAGTCACAGCCTCCATGAAGTTCGTGTAAGGGCAACTACCCCTGGACTATTACCCCCCCCCCCGGATAGTTATCCCCAGGAAAACTGCCCTGAGACATTAGTCCCCAGGACATCTGCCCCCCGCAAAATAATACTCCCTAAAGACTTACTTGAATTACATTCAGACAGCTATAGTAGCTGTCCATACTCCTCTTCATCTTCTTGCTACCCTGGCTACCTCTCTCTTCGTCATCACTCTCTTCCACTCCCCCTCCTTAACCTCCTCTACTCCTCCCCCTTACCCTCCTCTTACTTAAACGAAGGAAGCCTGCGTGACCCAAATATGAGTGATACTCTACCCGAAAGGAACAAATAAGGATGATCAAGGAAATTTCTTTTCCGTTATTATGACAGTAGCTTCGTCGCATCCAAGTTTCGATAAGGAAGGGTACATTTAATACGCCAATCGTGAGAGGGGTGACACTTCTCACCCATCCATGCAAAGGCCTTCCTCATTTGTAAATGTTTCCATAGAACAAATGTTTATTTCCATAAGGTGTTAAATCAACTTCGATTAATTTTCGAGAGGTTTATTCCTTGCTAAAAGAGTCCTGTTGTCGCAAATGTAATTAACGACAGGTGCTATTCAGACGGAACCTACAAATTGAGATAGGTTCAGATTAAAAAAAAAAAAATAGGAAGAAAGTCATTATTCAACGTTATCCATTGTTGAAAAGGTATTACGACATTTCATGAAAACTTAGTCTTGTATTATAAAAACAAAAACAGCAAAAACGTACTTGTATCTTGGGCCTCTGAAAAGTGCTGGATGGATTTTCTAGCTTTGTAAGACACATCTTTACAAATGTATTTTTTTTTTTTCGTTTCGTTTTGTTGTTGTTTTTTTCTTGTGTAACTTTGTTCACATAAGTGAAAATCGAGATAGATATAAAACATTAATTTTGGAAAGCTACACAAGAAAAAACAACAACAAACCAAAACAAAAATAAGAAGCATTAAATTTACAAGGACTTTCTTCAAAAGATAAACTTTCGTTGGAACTTTTGTTAGTGTTAACGATCTAAATATCTCTCCGTGAACCGCTCTCATAATCTCTTACAACTTCCTTTTAATATTGACATAATAATGTGTCTCATGTGCCTTTAATTTCTTTCCTTTTTAATGATAAAAAGAAAAAAAATGACGAATCGACTTTTAAGTTGACATAGAGTTTCTTCTTTTACATATTCATTGCACTCATGGGAATACTTATGTGGTAACTTTATCTTTTTGATATTAGTCGATCCTTGATTTTAAAGACCCACATAGCGTGAAATCTAACACATTCATCCATTCGTTTATGTTCAATATCTAAAGAGATATCGAATTTTGATTGACTCAGCTTTGCGGATATTCTTTTAGTTAATGCACACTTTATCCTGTAAATTTGACAGCAATTTGTCATTTGAGACGATAGTTTAAAAAGTTCAGATGTGCCAATGGCACCGACTCTTTTTATCGAAATACACTTGGGTATTCGAATAATCATTGAAAGATATTCCTTTTGCATCATCTCTCAAACGACAAATTTTAGTAAATATCGATCGCTAGTATACCCTAACCCTAACGATGAGATGGGGGGGGGGGGGGGGGGGGGGTACTCGTTTTTCCGAATGTTTATAATTCCGAAAGTTTGTAATTCCCAAACACAAATTTTCCATAGCAGGGGATTCATAATAGACCTGTTTACAAAGTTATTCAAATTTATGGATGTTTCTTTCCTGGGGACCTAGTAACGAGGTATTCCATTAACCTGTTATTAGTGAATGAACTACAATACTTGGAATCCACTTTGCATACATTACTTTTTGCTATGTTGACAAGCCTCTGACAAGCTTTCAGGTTGTCAAGAACAGCCTTTGTTTTAAAAGTATGCGTAAAATTTGAATAATTTAAATTTGTGAACAGGTCTATTCCGTAAATGAAACAGGGAACATTATGCCGAACGTTTGATGCGTTAAGCCTAAGGTTCGTTATTCCGAAGGTTCGTAATTCCGAAAATGAAAAGGGTTCATTATTCCGAAGGTTCGTCATTCCGAAAATGCAATAGAGCCCTCCATAACTTTTCGGAATGACTAACCTTCGGAAATATGAACCCTTTTTCATTTTTCGGAATTATAAAACAATACAAAATATAACAAATTTCCCACAACAAATAGCCGATTAAAAAAAAAAAAGAACAAACAAATTAAAATAAGTAAAGGAACAAAAATACGAAACAAAACAAGAAAATAACAAGCAATCAAGCAAGGAAGGAAGAAAAACAAATTGTACAAATAAAGTAATAGTTTTGTCATTCTTTTTCTTTTATTGTTTTTTTTTTAATTGAAAAATAAAGCTTATAATGTGGAAATCGTAAAACACCATATTTTAACGGTTGGATTCGTGCTAATTGTCCAATTATATTTCCATCCCCTGGGACCAAACAGGAGTGGTGGATCCAGGGGAGAGGGCGGATCCAAAAAGGGGCCCCAAAAATGCTGAGGACCTCTTTTTTTTTTTTTCTTGTCAGAAAATTTTGTGAATATTGAGCCCCCTCCCCAAAGAAATCCTGGATCAGCCACCGTTTCCATAGTTGGTTCCATTTGAGCTTGCTTCAAGTGTTTTGCGGGTCAGAAACAGATGAACTTGAAATATGAATGTTAATGAGTTATTTAGTTTTATCTGTTTGTCGTTTTATTCTAACAGGGTGACCTTGTCGGTATTGAGTATTGGTATTGAGTTCCAGTCCTTGATGGTACGTAGAATGGAAGAAGAAGGAAGAAGAAGAAGAAGAAGGAAGAAGAAGAAGAAGAAGGAAGAAGAAGAAGAAGAAGAAGAAGAAAAGAAGAAGAAGAAGAAGAAGAAGAAGAAGAAGAAGAAGAAGAAGAAGAAGAAGAAGAAGAAGAAGAAGAAGAAGAAGAAGAAGAAGAAGAAGAAGAAGAAGAAGAAGAAGAAGAAGAAGAAGAAGAAGAAGAAGAAGAAGAAGAAGAAGAAGAAGAAGAAGAAGAAATAGAAGACAAAAAATATGATAATGAAGAAGGAGAGGAAGAAAAAGAAAAAGAACAAGAACAAGAACAAGAAGAACAAGAAGAACAAGAACAAGAACAAGAACAAGAACAAGAACAAGAACAAGAACAAGAAAAAGAAGAAGAAAAAGAAAAAAAAGATGAAGGTTGAGAAGAAGCAGAAGAGAAAAAAAGGGGGGGGGGAGAACAATTAAAGGTCAAGCGAAGAGGATGATGATGTCGAAGAAAAAATTGTTTTTAAAAGAAACAACAAACAGACAACACAGAACAAAAAATATGAATAAAAAAATTATTGCTCGATGAACAAAATTGGGTCAATGAACTGTTAGTCATATTTTAGACGGACAATGGGTTTTGTTTTAGGCGAGAACGCCCCGAGGTAGGCAGAGAAGGGGGAGGGGGTGGGAATGGGGAGCTTCCGGGCTGCCGCCATTAGAATCATAATTGTTAGCAGTTATTATTTGCTTTAGATGGTGATCGAGAGTTAGTGAGCCGGATGTAGATATGGAAAGGATTAGCAATGATTGCAAAAATCTGGATTTAATTTCGAAGAGAGGGGGATTATGCTGTGTCATCCAGGAGCTGAAATTAAGTCATTGTTTTGACGATGACATAGATAAGAGCAAACTCAGGCAGTTTCATTCACTTCACATTCATGTCAACTATTACAGTCAGTCAGGACCAATATCGACTTTCTACTATCCCTAACAATAGTGGATTGTCGCTATTGTCCAATCACTACCAATGGGGGCGCATACGCAACACACGTTGGGGAAATTTTCTCCTGGATCGAAAAATAAATTCTGGGTTCCTCATCTATCATAGCTACACGATTTCAAGGAATCTCATATTTCCAGTTCATTTATTCATAGCCTAGCGTGTAGAATTGTGACAACATTAATTATTTGTTCTATGATATATTTTGGTGTTGAAATTAGCCAACGCGGATGTATGTTGCAAGCATATTTCAGTATTGTGATTACAGGCGTGGAGAGAATTGAATTCTTTCATAAAATTAAGAAGAAAAAAAAAGTATTTGTAATATTCCGTCTCATATCATACAAAGCATCAGCTCTTCGAACCCTTTCCAAAATGTGCAAATTGTATTTTGACATCATCATGGTCATCAGAGTTGCATTGTGAGGCAAGCAGGCAACACAGAATGCAAAAGACCGATGGCCTAAAATATTTTTCTCATTTCATTCCTTCAGAGGAGTTTGCTACTTGCTGAGATTTCTATCCCCTTCCCTCTCTCCCCACCCCTCCCTCGCTCTTTCTCTTTCTCGCTCTCTCTTCAGAGGGTACCAATCACCAAACAATATTTTGCTCTGTATGTTAGGTGTTCCATGTCGCTATATATTCGAAACTTGAGCTTCGAATGTCGATTCTATGAAGAGATATTGCAAGTTAAAATACACTCCCAATAAACAAAAAAGCGACTTGTGAGGCGACTAGTTACGCACCAGTACGCTCTCGTTTAGCATGATTAGTGGAATAATGACCGGCGAGGAACCGAACTCGAAGTTGGGTTCCGCGCGAGGGGGTTTTATGTTTTCCTCATTTTCTTCACACTCCTTAACCGTTAACCCATAGAAGGCCATGCATGAAAAGTGTTTTGAGGTTGATTTTATACGTTCTAGCTGTACAATTTTTATTTTTTATTTTTTTATTTTTTTATAAAAGTAAATGGTACACTTTAAAAAAGAGAACAAGTTAAAATAAGGGATAATATGTCAACCCCTGGTTTTCTTAGACTGGGAGACTTATATCTATCACAGGAAGGATAATGGGGACAGGTCATAGAGAAACGCCCGAGATTTAGGGAGCTCGATTTTCAAAGGGGGGATGGGAAGTCTTCAAAAAAAATGGGCTGACCACAAAATAACCATTGCCAAGAAACGATTCGGGGAACCTCTATCATCGCGCCCAAGCACAAGGGCTTGGAGAGCGATCGAGTTGGCAGAGGGGTGCAGACACGGATCAAGGAATGGGGGCAATCCAACCAACAAACACCGCGAAGGGGTACATGTCATTTGGTAGAAGGGGGTTGGGGCAGGGGTGGGGCTAAACATTTTGTTTCGGGTGGACGGATAGAGAATAAACCTTCGAAAATTGGTGCAAAATATTTGATGTAGTTTAAAAATTGAATTTTTAAAAGGAATGCCCGTTTTGTCGATATGAATATATTGACTTAGGAAAGAAACACGAGATGGTTAATGTTCATATCTTTAAAAAACCCCACCTAAACAAAACAAAAAACGTATTGAAATGCATCCCTTCACAAATGTACCGTTAAGCAGAGAAGGAATATTTATGAAATAGTTTTTAGAACAGCAATGATGAGTAAGAACCAAAAGAAAGAAAGAAACCAAAAAATATATATTACCAGCCAAAAAAGGGAAAGTCAGTGGTGAACCTGGGAGATGATCAGGGAGATTGTTGAAAGCAAATTATAATTGTACATAAGAGGGGTATAACAATTAAAAGAAATACAATTCTGTATTTCTATCTCCTATATCTGGTCGTACAATAATCAAAATTGTTTAAACATACTATATTTTTAACTATCTGTTATTCTCCCAGGTTCCCTTGTTTTCTCTTCATCCCTCGTGATATACTTTTTTACACTTCACCGTGTGGTTTCTGAAACTCAATCGGGGCGGATTTCGCTGCATCCGTTCGCGATCGTGGATTGAGTTGTCTTACATAGAAACTGGACCGGGATCAGCGCCCATAATCTCCCGTCTTTCCAAGGTTTGTTTAGCAGGGCTTTCTGCCTGTATTGAACGGGGGCTGAGGGGAAGCCGAAAATCAAGCGCTCTATTGCTCTCGAATTAGGAATGACCGACTTATTTTGTTGGTGCAGATTTGCTAACTCATAATGTGGTATATTATACTTTTTTAACAAAAGCTTTTTCTAAAATTATGGCGATAACATGATGCTGTCTTTCCTCAATGAACCGTGCACCTGTAAAAACAAGTATTAGGATAACTGATTGATTGATTGATTTTATTTGCCAAGCCTCTAACATACAACAATAAAAGAATATCAGATCAAAATTATGTAAACTTGAACAGGATAACCCACGAAAGCTCGAGAGCTTATTTCCAGTGGGGTCCCCAACATACAAAATTAATTAGTTCAATATGTATTATTTACAGACTGAGAAGAATTTTTTTTTTAAGAATAATAAAAATGATAACAAAAACAACATTTATAACATGTAATAATGATTATAATAACAACAACAATAATAATAATAATAATAATAATAATAATAATAATAATAAGAAGAAGAAGAAGAAGAAGAAGAAGAAGAAGATGATGATGATGACGAGGAGGAGGAGGAGCAAAAAGAATAATAAAGAATATGTTGAATCTCTAAAACGTACAAAAACAAAAGTATATACAAACTTAGACAGCATGAACCTGGCAGAGAAAAGAAAAGTGTTCTTTCTTCTGGCAATTTCAATCATATACCATGTCATTTGCTTCTCTCCTCTGACTCTCAAGTGATAGGTATTCCCTTAATTTCCTCTTAAAAAGAGCAAAGTTTTCTATTTCCTTTATATAATTAGGAAGGGTATTCCAATGTTTGATGGCAATGTAATAAAACGAATTTTCAATGCTACCTACTCTTTCTGGTAAGTTAAAGTTGAATCTGCTATTTCTTGTATCATAATTATGTAAGTCAGTAACAAGATTGAAGTTGGATCGAATATAATGATTTGACCTAGTATGATATATTTTATGCACGTGATGCAATACGAGTTGTTTTGATCTTTGGTTAACTTCAAGAAAACCAGCTTTAGAAAGTTCGCTGTAGCCAACATGAGTTCTTGGACCAGAACAGTTGATGAATCTCACCATTTTGTTCTGTATAATTTTCAACTTCTTTTGTTCTAACTTGTTTATGTTACTATACCATACAGGGTTAGCATAGTCAAACAAACATTGAATAAGAGCAAAACAGAGTATACGTCTTGCTTTTAAATTCAAACAATTTTGATATCTGTACAAAAATTTTAGACGAGAATTTGCTTGTTTTACTACTGATTCTACTAAAGAAGAAAATGAAATTGCGCTAGCCAACTCAATGCCTAAATACTTCACAGATTCTTTTCTCTGAATTACTTGATTATTGTGTGTCACTTTGAATTCAAATGACTTTTTAGAACTACTTTTAGAACAAAACAAAATGCTTTCTGTTTTGCCCAAGTGTAAAGAAAGCTTATTATCAGTCATCCAATCGACACATGTAGATAGCTGTTCACTGAGCTTCTCCTCAAGAAATTTTGGATTAGGATTTGAATAGAGTAGTACGCTGTCATCAGCGTACAATAATAGTTTACAGTCTTTTATACAAATACACATATCATTGATATAACTTGTAAATAGAATTGGGCCTAAAATGCTTCCCTGAGGAACACCGCATGTTATCGGCATTAGTTTGGAACGAATATCATGAATGGCCACTACTTGGTGTCGATTGGACAAGTAGGATCTGAACCATTCTAAACTTGCCTTGTTAAAACCCATTATTTCTAACTTTTTCAACAAGACGCCATGATTAACTGTATCAAAAGCTTTTTGCAGATCAAGGAGCACCATACCAACAAAGCGCCCTTGGGAAGTTTCTGTCCTCAAATAATCAGTTAAATGAATTAGACATGTTTCAGTCGAATAGTCATGTCGAAAGCCAGATTGAAATTCATAAATTATATCATTTTCTTTGAAGTCTTTTTTCAATTTGAACACAGACCGATTTTTCCAGAATTTTTGATGCTACGCTTAAAACACTAATAGGTCTATAATTGGTTACATCAGTTTTATCTTTCTTTTTATAAAGTGGAGTCACTTTTGCTATTTTCATATCCTCAGGAAAAGTGCTCGTCAAGATAGATAGGTTCATTAAGTAACTTAAAGGCTTATATAAAACCTTCGCACCATCTTTCAGAAATTTAGCTGGAATCATGTCTAACCCAGTACTTTTTGATATATTTAATTTATGTAACTCATTGAAAACAAATTGTTCACTGATTGGTGATAACTCGAAGCTGTTTTCAAGTACACCTTTTCTTTCGTAAAACTCACGAATACAATCATTGTCTGCGCTGAAAAGATTTTTACAAGGAGGGAGTTTGTCTACTAATTTGGCTGCCACATTTGTAAAATAAGAATTGAATTCATTAGCAATGGCCATCTTATCATGACATAATTCCCCATCGATTGTAATGACAGATTCTTGTTCTTTTCTCTTCTTACTTTTTAATCCTAAGCTTTTCAGATTCTGCCAAAGTCTTTTCGAATCTTGTTTATTTTCTTCTATCTTGTTTTGTAAGTATTCGAGCTTAGCCTTTTTCACCTCTCTTTGGACCATATTTCTTAATACTCTGTATCTTTTAGAGAGCGTCTCATCTTTTGCTCTTTTCCTCATTTTTTTGTATACTATATTTCTCTCTTGAATTAGGGAAAGAATATCTTTAGTCACCCAATTTTCTGATCTTTGTTTTATTCTTACCCGTTTCTGTGGCGCTATCATATTCAAAGTTGAGATAAAAACATGTTGAAATATTGACCATGCCTCATTTACATCTGTACAGTCAGTTATTCCTGACCAGTCAACAGCAGACAGTAGAAGATTGAAAGTCTGTTCTGTATATTTTTTCATGGATCTAATAGTACTAGTCCTGTGATGACCTATTGCCAGTCTAATATTTTTCCGTGTACAGAAAGTACAAGAATGGTCGCTAATACCAAGATCAATGATACCACTTTGACTTATTCTATTTTCTTTGCTACAAATAATATGATCCAGTAGAGAAGAACATGTAGGTGTAACGCGCGTTGCGTCTTTAATGAGTTGACTAAACCCGTGAAGACTCAACAAGTCAATATATTTTTTAGCCAATGGCGATTTGTGAAGAGACAAATATTCATGTCTCCTAAAAGAATAATTTCGTCATCCTTCTTTAGTATATCAAAAGAACTGGACAATTCCTCGATAAACAAATTGTTCTTAGGAGGTCTATACAGAACACCCACAACAATTGGTTTTGATCTTGGTATAAGCAAATTAATCCACAATGATTCCGCATCTCCTGTACATATATCATCAATAATATTAAATGCAATATCATTTCTGATATATAAACATACACCACCTCCAGAGCCAGAGGGTCGATCACGGCGTATGATTTTATATCCGTCTATTTCAACTTCTTCATCATTTATGGAATTATTTAACCATGTTTCAGTGAAAGCAATAATAGACAGGCTTATTCTTTTAAAAAGAATTCTAAGTTCCGATATCTTGTTCAGAATAGACCTCACATTAAGGTGTAAGAAATGAAGACCTTTGCCGTTAAACTTTTCTTCAAATTCCTGATAAAGAGAAATTTTTTCATCTGTGAGGTTTGGCAGAATTGTTTTTGCTTTCACTTGGTTTTCAGGTGTTTGACTGACCCTTAAATAGTTTTCTTTGAGTCTATCATCAATTTGGTTTTCTTTCTCTAGACAATCGTCCGTAAATAATGAATCACAGAAAGATGGCAGACTACATGTTAAACAATTCCAATTCTCATTAGGGCATTCATATAACCTACAGTACTCTGATGAACTTATAGCTTGACAATCAGTGTGAAACCATCTTTTACAATTAGAACACAAAAGGCCGCATTGATTAGATTTGACTGGCTTATCACAGTTTCCACACGGGAACTTATATTTCCGACCGTCACCTAATTTATTCGGACCATCACTTAATTCTGTCAGACTTTCACTTAATTCGTTACCCTTCTTACAAATTGAAGGTAGTTCTCCCAGTCTTTCATGTCCACCTTGGATGGTCTGAAGGCTGGTTTGAAGGCTGGTTTCAGTCGTGACCTCTGACTGACTGCGCTGAAATCCAAAGATCTCCCAGAAACAGCTTCGGCATAGGATCTTACATGGCCGCTGCTCTGCTCTTTGCAAGGTTGACTCAGGTTTACTCGGTAGAGTGCTTGATGCCACCTCGCTCCATGTCGACTGCTTGTATCCAGATCAGACGACCGCTGAGTCAAGCCCTGGTCTCGTGTTGTTCGTTGGTCAGCACGGTTGATTCGGCGTTGCAAGTTGCCTGCCAAGATTCGTTGACCAGCTCTGTTGAGGTGAACAAAAAGAAGGGTTAGAGAATTTATTTCAAACACCGAATTGTTTCAATGATTTACATTCGAAATTTATAAATACTAATTGCTTCACAGCAGTATAAAAAGGCAAAGTTCATACATCCGGTATACAAATACTATTATTGATTCAAATATTTGAGAGAGAGAACAAAAAAATAATGTTATAGCGCTTATATTTGTAACATGAAATAAGTTATTCATGCAGGTTTTCAAAATTACACTCTTCTGTTCAGTATCTTAATCTGAAATACTAGTTTGAACAAAAAAGACAGGTAAATAGAAGAAGGAAGAAAGAGAGAGAGAGAGAGAGAGAGAGAGAGAGAGAGAGGTGAGATGGATAGGGGTGTGAGGGAAATGAAAAAGAAAGAGAAAGAGAGATACCGAGAAAGAAATAGATAAGCGAGATAGAGAGAGAGATAGAGAGAGAGAGAGAGGGAGAGAAAGAGAACAGAAAGAAAGAGATAGAGGGAGACAGGGAGAGACAGGGAGAGATAGATATGTATATCATAGAGAGAGAGAGAGAGAGAGAGAGAGAGAGAGAGAGCAAGTGGTGACAATACGTGACAAATGATTGAAACTAAGAATAAAAAAAGTTGGAAAGATCAATCTTTATGGGCGGGAAAAAACTTCTCACAAATTGTCCTCTTGGTTGATTTAGCAGACGACAGATGTAGGAGGGTTATCTGAAGTGAGTCTCGTCTTGAGTACAACTAAGATAAAGATTTTGAATGCGTCCCTCTAAAAAATCACCATCGTGATATGAGAGTCTTTATTATCACAACCATTGTCGATAATCATCCACGATATTAAACGATGAAACGGTCTTTCACCTCCCTTAAATTTATTATTCTAAAAACATTTTAATCAGTTTATTGAAATTTTATGAATTTTTCTCTCGCCTTTGACCACCACTTAAAGTTCTGTGTTATAAAAAAAAATAGATATCAAGGCTTCAACTTACATAACCTTCCCAAAATTCCAATACGTTTGAAGTTGTTATTAAACAATGCAGGAGCTATAAGGAACAAAATATCAAGCTAGGATGTCTTTTTTTATTTCTATGAATCTTTGATTTACATGCATAAGAGTATAATTGGAATAATTTGTGTCTCAATTATTTCAAAATATTACGTCTTTAAAGTATGTTACAAAGTTTATTTTCCGACTCAAGAGTGAATATAATTGTACTGTACTTATCTCCAAATTGGTTGATTTTTGTGCCATGTTATGATAGGACCAGGATATGTCAATGTTGCTTCATAGAATCAGTAACTGAATTATCAATAGTCATCTTTTGACTTTGGAACACCTTTATGAAACAAATATGGTTCTGTAACGTAATCAATGATTCAGTAATAAAATGTCATTAATAATATTAATATTGATTTCATCCATGAAATCACTCTTGAGGTTGGTTTTGTCCTTGAAATTTATCGAAGAGGTATATTTCGGTTACCAACTCCCCACTGTTATATTTTGACACCTGATATAACGGTACATCAATAATCATTATCATCATTATTTTTAATTTTTCTTTAAAAATGTTACGGAACCTCTATCATGACTGTTTTGTCGACGTAACTGTCACATCACGGTTAGATTGATGATCTTGATGATATCAATGTAACTTATTTTACAAATTGTTTACATAATGTTTTATTACTTTTGCAGTTTGTATTAATATTGTATTTCAATTGCTGTAAAACATGTACAGTTCATTCTGTTACTGCTAATCAATTAATCAAATTAAATTGAATTAAATTACCGATATCCAAGATGCTTGGAAAGTTCGTCAGGATGGATACACTACCTTTAAAGCAATAAAGGGCATCTCGAAAACATCTTGGCGCCAATAATCAACTATGGCACTAACCCACCTTTGCGCCTCGGCCGACGACACCCGATAGCTCATCAGACAATGACCCGATGTTCTCCGAACACCTCCGGGAGTAGATCCGGTGTCTTCCGAACGGTCCCGAGGGAGGCTTCGTTCATAATCGGCCTTGTTGTCGAATTAGGGCGATGTCCTGCGCTGGGACTGTTGTGACGTGATTGGTCCAGACATAGGTGACGAAAATTAATGATCCCCCGCTCTTATCTTTTTGAAAAATAAGATTATCACATAGCCTAAGATAAGTGGTGTCTGTGTGGGCATTTTCTGAAGTTGCCATGCTTTCGGCTTGTTTACAAGTATTTTTTTTTAAAATTTGTTTCGTTTCCATGGACATACAGGTACAGGTATTTGTACTTTCAGAGTATTTACTGAAAGGCCGAATAATAACAGTGCGATGTAAATCTAATTAAGATGGTCCACATCAAAGTGGTTAGCTGTTTGTCGAAATTACATGCGCATTTTAAAACACGAAGAAATCAAAGCATTTGATATTTCTGGACGGTTCCCATCGGGAGTGAATATTCACAATTGAAAGCTTCTGGTTACGTCATGTGTAGAAGTAAATGTAGATAAAAAATGACGTAAGTGCCGTGCCGGGGACTGAACCCAAGACCTTCGTATCTTCAGTCAATTATTCAAACCATTCGACTACGATACATAATGCTATTGTAACAGTCGTACTGGTTAATTGTATTGTTGTTGATGATGATGGTGGTGATGATGGTAGTGATAATAGTCAGAATGATAATGATCGTGAGATCAGAGGCGTCATCGACCCAATGGAGGGGAGGCTGTGACGTCGACTTTTCAAATTTCTGTCAGCAAAATAGCAAAAACGCAAAATTTATATCAGCATAATTATATGAAAGTTGTCGACGAACTCTTTTCTGCCTGTTGGAAAAATTCGCATAATTCCTGTCGAAAGAAAAGAAGGCCTTTCTCGGCAAAGTTGACCCCCCCCCCCTCCCCCACTTCAAAAATTAGCCAAGCGACTCCCCCTGAATAAGTATACTGTTGGTATACTATTCCTCTGTTCCGATCGTGTGTTCATACAACGAATATGAGAAAGTTTAGACTATTGTCTCATTTTTTTTCTCTTCAGGAATCATGGAACAGACCAAAAATGACGCATCGATGCTTAAAATGAAATACATGTGTCCAAATTCTTGAGCTTCTGGGTGAATCAGAAGTCACATGACCGCTGTGAGAAAGACGAGAGAATGTCGCCGGGATTTAGCTCTGGGAACCGTTTTACGACTTTACATCCTTTCATGTTTTCAAGGGCTGGACAAAATCATTCATTTTATTATATCAAGTTGTTTTGGGTGTACCTGAAACGTTAACCCTATGCCCTTGGGAGCCAAATAGCCCCTGTATCTAGCATATGGGAATAAGAGGATTCAAGAGTCAGTGGGTTAATTTGGTTCATAGTTATGGTTATGTTAGTTGGTCTAGATGTTAGCTGTATAGCTTCTTTGTCTCCCCTATAAAGACCGATTCGGATGGACTCTCGTTCAAGATCGAGTCGCGTCTTTCGGATGATGACGTACAGTGGTGTAACCCAGGTCTTAATCATCATCTGATTGCTGCACATCTGTAAAACCCCAACTACACACACACACACACACACACACACACATATCACAATAATATTGTTGTTTTCATCTTCGTATACCAAAAATATAATTGTCACTTCAGTTGTGGCTTTACTCCAATCGAATCATTCAATGTCATTTTGTCATAATCAGTCGCTCACTTACGATACAAACAACCATCCACAACGTTACGTCATTGTTGATGATATTGATCGTGTAATTATAGGCAAGAGTCTATTAAGTATTAGACCTATATAATTATAGACGAAGCTCTTGGGATGTGCTCTGATTCGATTGTGACGTATGCGTCCGTTTCTCCGAATGAGCACTTTTTATTGCGTCACATTCAGAAGGTTATATATGTAGTACACAGTGTTCAATAAAGAACAAAAATACATAGACATGTATAAACTCAGTGAAGCTCGAGACACCCGATAAGTTGAAATATTATCTTACATTATACAAGAAGAGTTAAGGAGGAGATGGAGAATGAGATACAGAATAGAGAAAGAGGGTGGGAGGCCTTAAGCGATAGAGAAGGTAAGAGGGGAAGGGAGATATGTGGAAGAGAGAGAGAGAGAGAGAGAGAGAGAGAGAGAGAGAGAGAGAGAGAGCGATAGAGACATAGAGACAGACAATGGAATAAGTAACGATATGAAAAGAGAGGGACATAACTAATTATAGTTCGGGATTGAATAAAATGTGTACATTGCACCTCTAGGTAAAATCAAACTTGAATCCCAACATTATTACACTTTGTCCAGTGATTATGCTTTTAATAATTAGAACGTTTTTCGCCTGCAGAAGATGGGTAAATATAATCTCCATGGCTTATAATTTTCGATGTAGGGGCCTGCATCTTTGAATACTTTATAATAGAAAATGCCGCCATACAAACGCAGAGAATCCTCATCGTGATCATCATCTTCATCTTCATGATCACGATCATTATCATGACTTCTTCTCCAACAGTTCAACAAACATTTTTTTTCTTTCTGGACACCCTGAATTTCTTCGCTGATGTGTGAACTAATGCAGTTTCGTATCTTAACCTTTGCAACGAGCAAACCCTCCTCCGGGGGGCAAGCGAAATGTGTGCCCGTCAGATGTCATTGCGTGGTAAACGACCGATTTCTTCCAGAGCGCCTTTTCCTCCTGTAAGCTATATACCTCTGTAGTGTTGTGAAACTGTTTCAAACTTTCAGCCCACATCGATCCCCTTGCTCGTCGGCGATAAATTAGAATTACTTTTAAAGAAAACAAATTCACAAAGTTATGAATCTTTATATCATGAATGTGATATTATGTAAAATATTTTTAAAATGTATCAAAACAACAATGCATGTGATAAATAACAATGATGCGTTGTAACCATGGTTACAATATTATGGTTGCGTCACAGGGTAAATTTAGGTAGAAAGGTAATCGCGAATATTTTTCTCTTACTTCATCAAAGTTTTCCCCCAGTTTTGATATTGTGAAAAGGGTGAATGCACTCTTAAATTCCATCCAGACCTATTATAATGTTCCTGGCCCTTTAGAAGGTGGTACTCGGAATCTTTACCCCCTTTCAGGACAGGAATTATTTAAGGGCTAAATTGATCACGTTTTATTCTTCAAACGGCAACATCAACATGTTTCTCTTAGTGTTACAGGGTTCTAATAAGGTGTGATGTCTTTGAAAACAATATACATGGTTGGAAATATGTCGAAAAGTTGAAAAAATGCCAATTCTGATGAAAAAAACCCCAATGATTCTGAACATCTCAATGTTTTGCCGATTTCAGGATTTCAAAGCTTATTCTCCTTTATAAAATTCCTGGCATCTAACACAATATGGTCATGCAACAAAAATGGCCATGGAGTGTGTAGAAAATTTTACTCTTTCTACTCATGCATCTGGTATATATTTTTAGAGCTCTGAATCAAAAGTTATTGAGCCAAACCACAAACTGTTGTCAACTGTCTTGAAAGGGTTAAAAAGAGTGCTTAGGCCTACCTTTAACCTTGAAGCTGACGTGACAAAGTTTGAACACCTTTTCAGAACTTTTTTTTATTATGGCCATTGCACTCGAGGTGTCATTTGGCTGTTGTAGGGCTTTGCGTCAGCGAATGGCACAGTGATATTGGAACAAAATGAAACAAAAATTGAATTCAAAATTAAAAGTTACTTTGAATTACTTGCATAAGGGCTAATTGCTTTCTCAGGCTTAACACTAAAAGGGCCGGGTGGGGGTGGAATCCTCCCCCTGGACGTTTGCTACGATATGTTCAAAGATAATTTTTTTTTTGCGCCGCGAGCTTTCAGGACTTTATTGCCTACAGTCTTACGCATCTTTTGATACCAAATTTATAAAATGTTGCATCGGGTACAGCATCAGAAAATCGCCAAAATTATAATTTCTCCATGTGTATAATACACAATGCAGAATGTTCAATTCGAGAATATGTAAATAATCAATTAGCGATGATTAAAAAAACCTTTTGAGATATAGAAATGAAACTTTACAGGGTTATTTTTTTATAAGATACTCTATCTGTGTGCCAAGTTGCAGAAATTTTCATCACTCCACGGCCGAGATTCCGGGGGGGGGGGGAATGGATTCCACCCCCCCCCCCCCGCCGACTGAGAGAGCGCCAAAATAACCCGGCCTTTTAGGGTTAATCGTGTTAATTGGCGTATGCAATAAAGCTTTCGAAATGGGGGGGGGGGGGGGGGTACAGTCTACATAGAGCTCGTCTAATATAGACAGATAGATATAGGGATCAGGTTGACAGAACTTTTCGATGTTTTCGATCAGTTTACACATCAAATTGCAAGTGAAAACGATTTATATCGAGAAAAGTAGCCAACCTATCACAAATTCAAATGAAAATTGAGAAGGGCACACCTTTCCACCCCCTAATTTTCTCGTCAACGCCGTGCCCGTTATTATGAAGGCAAGAAGATCGAATATCGAAATAATTTCTTCTCTAAACATCAGCAACTGTTCAATTGTCAAGCCCAATGCATGTGATATGCCTTGACTGGAAACAAATTAGCGACATTTAAGAGGTTTAAAGAGGGATGAGGGATTATCGCCGAACTTTTTTCTAGAGTTTTTTTTTCCTACAATTTGTTTCGGGGATAAGCTCACAGACATGTAAACTTATACGTGTCCGTAAGACAAATATTATAATTGCATCTCCTAAAGAAATAAGGATGCCGGGTGTGAAAGAATTTCACTTTTCTTCGAATATTATTTTGTTTTATTTAAGCGTACTGAAACCTCCACGGGGTATTTGAAAATGGTGTGTTATTGTATAATTTGGGGTCAAACGACCAATAATGCACACAAGTGATTTTTTTTTCTTTTATTGGTACGTTTTCTGTCACATTTGGATGAATGGCATACACTTAAGTTAAAATGAAATCACTATATTTTCTCCTAATTTTTTGAAATACGAAATGAAAAAAAGGGTATCGGAGAAGAAGGAAGAGGGAACGGATCAGAAACGTATAGTCAAGAGAGAGAGAGAGAGAGAGAGGGACAGACAGATAGGGAGAAGGAGAGAGAGACAAAGACAGAGCTACAGGGAGAAAGAGAGGGAATGGAGAGAGAGAGAGAGAGAAGAGAGGGGGGGGGGATATAGAGAGAGAGAGAGAGAGGGGGGAAGGGGAGGTAGAGAGATATATAGAAAGAGAGAGGGAGAGAGAGAGAGAGAGAGGGAGAGAGAGAGAGAGAGAGAGAAAGAGAGATGAAATGAAACTGGAAGAATTGACGGGGAAAAAAGAACATTTCCTATTCTCAAACATCTCATACTTATCATCTAAATAAATGACATTGGCAGCACAAAGTGAAACGGAACATTCACACTTCCGAAACACGGACATTGACTTGTCTGTATAAACATTATACATGTATCTTTTCTTCCATCACTCAATACCTGTAAGTGCTCAGTATAAACCGCACGGACTTGAATTGATGCAGTATGTTTCACCCCAATCGTTTCATTACCAAATAATGATATAAATATATTAGTAACCGTAACCACAGAACTAGTACAGTTGTAACATTGGAATGCGATACTGTGATAAAGTGTTGATGTACATGTCTTTAACGATGCCGAGATATGAAAGTGTGTGGAAGTATCATAGCTCATACTTGCTAGAAAGTCGATGTAAATCATGAATCTCGAAGATTTCTCGCATAACTGGGTGACGAAAATGGGGCAAGATTCGCGGAAGGAAGTGGGTCTCAGTAACCTGCAAAGAATGTAATTTATCTATTTGTATTTCTTTTATGTTTTGAATATTTGAATTGTTGTTCTTCTTCTATTTCTTTTTCTTCAAGACATTACATTTTCTGTTCATGTCACATTTGTCTCCGCCCACTCTACTTCTTATTCAGTCTCCTTTCACCCCCTCTTCCCTTTCATCATCTTTTTCTATATTTTTTTTTCTCTTGTTTGTATATATTCTATATGTTGTCATCGTCATTTACCTCTATTTTGTCCTTGTCGTAAATGTTTGTACAAATTGTCCCTTTGTCATATTGACAGCATGATTATCATCAAGTCTACACACGTTTGTCTTCATCAGCGTCTTCATCATCATAGTCGTCATCCATGTCATCGCCATCATCATGATCATCACCATCCATAGTTATTCGATTATCTTCATCACTGTCATCATCACTAGCACCATTATCATCCATCTCCCTTTTTTTTTGGGGGGGGGAGGCTCCATTCCCCCCTTTGAACATTATGTTTGATCACTCTTCTTCGTAATATTGCTTTATTTTGATTTGTCCTGCTCGAGTCACCTCAGACCCCTCCCCCAATATTTAGCCACCTTATAACTGTGCGGGGGAAAGGTTATTAGAGCAGAGCACAACTGCAAAGTTATATTGGCAACGAAATTCATTGCTCATATTCATACTTTCGTCAATCCGTATGTATCGGAAAAGGCAAAGTTTGGGATGTAATCCCTCATCCCTCGGGGCTATTTTTATGCACTTGCTGCCTCACAATTGATTATGAATAATTAATGTACCATCTTGCCTCTAGCGCTATCTCACATGCGAGGCTGGAAATAGACCTGTCTACTGAATGATCCATCCCCAAACGGTATGAATGGCAACAATTTTGATAGAAAGTCCTCAAATAGGATCATAGGATTGAAACGAACTGTCATGATGATTTCAAAACTGTATGAATGATACGCATTCATTCATCATAGATGACTGATATCAAGATGGGCACGTTTATCATGTTAACATGGTGGAATAGTCACAATGGGACTTTCCGGAAATAAATGTTTGATTCATTTACGATTGTTCAACCCCATGATCATTACGCTTTTAAGAATCGGTGCGCTTCAATGGCGCTGTGTCCATTTCACACGGAGAGACGCACTCTCGATTGCGTTAACTACTCGCACTAATCAACCCCCATGGAGGAAACTAGTGCATACGCCAGTAATTCAGGGCAATGTTTGCAGTGTTCATTTTGCACACCCTTTTTTTCAGTTTTGAAAGGGCACATGGCCAGTCAATGACCACATCCCATCCTGATTATGCAGTCCTAGTACGTCAAGCGAAATTGCCACGGGCATTACGCGAATAATCGTCAGTGCCATGCATGTCAATTCCATTTCGTGTTTTGTTAAATACAATGAAATAAAAATACCCCCCCCCCCAAAAAAAAAAAAAAAAAAAAAAAAAAGTAGTGAGAACTTAGGAAAATATTCAGACTATACTGAAGAAGAATTGCAAATTTGTAAGGCATATATGCGTTGTAACAATTCACTACTTAATCTGCCTATTCAGTGGATAATCGTATTGACTGACCGCGACACCATGATTTTTGTTTTGGAATGCTATCATACTTGCCTCCGGACAACAAATTCATCTCACACATCGCACTGTGTCATCCCTCTCTGGAGGGGAAAAAAAGAAAGAAAAAGAATTTCCTCACGACAAATTGCTGCAGACAATGGATTAACATTCTCAATCATCAACATGTTTCCGAAACTGCCATTGTTCATAAAACGCCTTTGGACAAAATCGGACTATATCAGAAATATTATTACTTTTGTTTCGGGCAGGACTAGTCATGCATTTTATATAGCGTGCTACTTTCAAACGGTTATCCGAGGGCTGACTTCTGTTTCCGTGATTTCAGATTTTGAAAAAAAACCAAAAAAAAAACTCACCCGCATTCTAAACTTTATGCACCTGCGTGAGATTAACACGTTAAAAGATGGATAAATCTGCAACATTAATTCAAATCGTTTGTTTTGAGTCTATTTTACTGTGACTAGAATGGATTTTGGTTTGATTGGCTTATTAATCGCCATTAGAGCGTGCAGTATTTCTTAATAAGGTGATAATGGATTACTTCGTCGGGTTATTTCATGGTGGTCTACATCATGGTTTACTAAAGGTGTGGCCATTGGTGTAAGCGCGAGGGAGGGGGCAGACATGGCTTACACTTGCCCTCCCCAATCATGCCAATAAAATAGAGAAAACAAACAAACAAATGAAAAATAAACAAAAAACAAACCTTAAAAACACAAGTGGAAAATTTATTTCGTTCACTTGCCACAACCGAATTCGTTGCCACCCCATTAACGCGAATATTTTTTTTCACTGCGAATTAAAGAAATGTTAGAATGATGAAGCAATTAAAGCACCTTTAAAATCTTCATTATGTTTGATTATCTGATCCTACATGCAAAACAATATTGTTGTGGAGCGCAAGGAGTGTCAAGTCTGGCAGACACTTGCGCTATACAAGAACCCACTATTATTATTATCATTGTTATTATTATTATTGTTATTATTATTATTATTATTATTATTATTATTATTATTATTATTATTATTATTATTATTATTATTATTATTATTATTATTATTATTATTATTATTATTATTATTATTATTATTATTATTATTATTATTATTATTATTATTATTATTATATATTATAGCACAATAATGATAACAGAAATTAAAGCGGTAGAAAAGAAATAGGTAGATGCAGGTTTGGAGGAATTTACTTAAAACTACTGATATAAAGATAGAAATATAGTTTCACCTTCTTGTAGAAAGAGTGGAAGATGAAACAATTATACCCAAGACTTCAGAAATACCCAACAAACAGTTCCTCGTGCTGTGACTTATTATGTTAGAGGCATGTAATATCTAGAAGTGTGTTTTCCATTTTCCATTTATTTGCAATTTGTTTGCAATTATTGGTCAGCAATAAAACAATTTACAAGTAGGCGTGTCAGGAAAGGCGTGCGAATTTCATATTACCATGGAAAGTTTTACGATCGAAAATTTTCGGATAGCTTGAACATAGAGTGAAAACTGGCAATTGGAAGCAGAGGAATATGTACATCAAGCAAGAAAAGAATAAGCGAAGATTATGATTAAAACAAACTTGACATAAGAAAGAAGAGCAACACAAGTTTCAAATGAAAATGATGATTGTAAAACGGATGTTTCTGAAGGCGGGTTTGTGAATTGTTTTCATTAATGATTGTTTCTTTTGGTTTGGTCAGCCATAATTGTCATGGAACAAACCACATCCGAAACCATGGCAACTTTTAATAGATGTGAATTAGTGTTTGATGCAACCAAATCGTATGATAATGTGAATAAAATATTATTTTAGTATCAAAATGCGAGTTCTTTACTTTACCACTCCTTTTCACGGGTTTTATTGCAAATTCAAAGCGGTTATGCTTTTTTATGTATATGTTTTGATTATTGGACCCCTATGGAAACCAACTTTTGCTGTGAGGGTGTTCCACCCCTGGCCATGAGAGGAAAAATAAATTAATAAATGAATGTACATTATTTAAGTTCCTATTAAATTGTATATTTCATCTATTTCATACAATGTTTGTCTTATTACATTATTGTACCAATGATTGATATTTTTTATATTCCACAATTACTAAGAGAATTTGTGTATAAATACGATGAATACTTCTTGGTCTGACTTTAGGATTATTTAATCCGCATCTAAATATTGGGAATTCTTTTACTCAAACGATCTTTCATTCAGATAAGAATTAACATTAAAAAAAAAAAAAAAAAAAAACATGATAAAATACAAAGCGCTTTATAAGTTTAATAAACTGTATAAAGCCAAAATGTCTCGCTTGTCCGTTCACTTCACGAAGTTCTAGTCTATCGCTATCAACATGATCAAGAAAGCCGGCGTAGGTGTACGAAGAAGAAGGAGAAGAAGAAGAAAAAAAAAAATCTGTCGTCCTATCTATCCCTGTCAGACGCAACCAACCTTTCGGTTAAAAGAAGAGGCAGCCGTCTTTGCCTGTTAACCAATCCATTATCACGCTCCTAAAATAGACCAAACCAGGGTCTCCCGTCTGATCTTAATAACCAAGTCACACGGCTAAGCCTACCGATAATCGATCAGATCTTGGCCACTCGGGGTAATGTGATTTTGGTTCCGTCGGTTTGGTATCGATCTTGTTGGTGTGACTCGGGGTGTAACGCGGGTGTAGGCCTACCTCAGTTGCACATAGTGCCCAACGTCTACCGAGGAAATTGACTTCAACGAGTGGATATCGTATTAGATCTAGGACCGATGCAGGGTACGATAACGAGAACGGAGAGAGATAACGAAAGAGAGAGAGAGAGAGAGAGAGAGAGAGAGAGAGAGAGTGATAATTATAAACATGAAGACAAAATATCGCTCCCCACTCTAAGCAAACCACTATCGGGGCAGAACTTTCTCCCCCGACCTTTTGAGATTTAAACTCAAACCTTTGCTCTATAAACAGAAGAAGTATAATGGTAGAAGTGACGCATTTGGAATCTGGCAATCAAAGGAGGGGGGGGGGGGGGGGTCAACAAATAAGAAAGAAAAGAAACAAACAATTTAACACATACCGACAAAAGAGAAAGAGAGAGAGAGAGAGAGAGAGAGAGAGGGGGGGGGGGGGTTGAAAGAGCGCAGCATCCAATATATGGGTGACGAACCAGTCAAACTGGTCAATGCCTTCTTGACAAGATACGAAAATCGGAGACAGTTCAACATCTTATCACGACTAGGTTTTATTTTTAATAGTTGTCTCTTAAAGAGTATTTAAAATCGTATAACCTATAAACAGCGATAAACCTGCAAAAAGGGAAATAAGTTGACATTTTTGTCACTACTAATATGACAAGCGGATATCTGTGTGCATATAAATCAATAAAACACTCGTCAGCACTCAAGCTAGTGTTCTGGAAATTAATTTCATAAAGTATATTTTCTCAATATTCATGCTTCAGTTTCCGGGGGAAAATAGATTTCTGCTTTGCGTGTTTTAGGAAAGAGGGCTTGAAGCCAAAGAGGAGAAAGGAAGGAAAAAGGAGAATGTAGATGAAAATGAAGGGTGAAGAAAAAGGCTGATGGGAAATAAACAAAATACATGCACGATGACAAAGTATAAAAAAATCAACCTAAAGAGCACACAAAACGATATTAAGAATCGGCACAATATAATGATTATTTAAATATAAAAAGCTTGAATGCAAAATTGTAATCTACTCAGTTTCTTACCGGTATGGCATGTATGGTAAGTACTGATGGACGAATAGGCGAAAGGTCCCTCGTCCTTTAGGCATGCTCGTTGTCATTTGCTAAAATTATCGCGGCATCCCAAAATCGGCGTATTGGAATTAATCAAATTAGCAAGTGCCTCTAGCTCTCACACATAGCATGTAGAGATATAGGCCTACCGTTAAGTATTCCTTCACAAGTAGCGTATTATAATTAATTAGATAAACAAGCCGTGTACACACTTGACATGTAGATATGAATTAACCAATTCTTTAAATAAGTTAAAACATTTTATATAAGTGTGTAATTGTGTGTGTGTGTAAGTGAGTTTTGACAGACGTGCATCAATCAGATATGATAATGAGCTATCATTGCGCCTTTTTATGCTGTCATATAGGTATCTCTGTTTATACCCTTCTGGCATTATTTATTTCTTTTTCCACGTACTTGTTATTTTATCGAATTGGTTGTATATGTGTTTATTTTGTGCTATCCGTTTTTTACTTTATGAATATTATGTCTTGTTTATATCTTAACGTGATTTTATATAGGCCAACATGTAAGTATGATGTAGACTTTCGATTTTATATGTGAAATAAATGTTGCTTTGAATTAAAGGGCAATCCAACCTTGATAATAAGATGATTTGTGTGAAAGCAGAGAAATAAGAATAACAGGATGGTGGAAGTTTGAAAGAAATCAGACAAGGAATAAGAAAGTTATGGCTGTTTGAAAAATGAGATCACTACATATATGCGAATCTCAAATTGGCAATTTGGTGATTCGATTATGACATATTGGTGGTCAACTCTCTCGTTTATCGTACACTAAATATCACTAATTTGCGGTTTTTTCCTCCGAAGCGCCTTTACCCTCAGGTCAGTACTCAAAATATATTGGAGGTAGCATATTGTTATATGTCCTATAACAGACAAAGATTCTACTGAGTAATACATTTTGGATTAAAAATATGACAATTTTAGTCATTTTGTGTGTTGGAGCAAATGGGGCAGTTGTCCGCCACTTCATCACAGTGACATTACCGATTCGGCCAATTTGAAATTCCCATAATAGTGATTACTACTTTCCAAAATTCATAACTTTCTTATTGCTTGTCCGATTTCGTTCAAACTTTCACAAGGCTGCTTCTCTGATTTTTTCCTCTTTCTTTCAGAACAACTTGCCATTAAGGTAGGATATCCCTTTAAATTGAATTGGATTGAATTGAATTGAATCATGTATTATATGGAGCAGTTTGTCATCATTGTTACGATATTGTTACTTCTTCCTGAACTTTAAAGTTACACTTAAAAAATATAACCAACTAAAATTAAAATTTAAAAAAAAGAAGAAAGAATGAGCCATGCAGTCATGTAGATTTAAAATCCCGGGAAGTTAATATGTTAACACCAGGCTACACCCCTCCCCCACCCACCTCCATGCCCATTTTGTACTTTGGTAAAACTAAAGGTAAAGAAGAAGTACGAATATATTCTGAAATCTTTGTGGATCGCGTTGCCTCTCCCTTCACTGCGATAGCTTCGTGTGTGTCCCACAGTCAGGCAGTTTGACATTCACGAGGGATTTGTTCAGGGAAGGAAGAAAGAAGGACGGAGAGAGTGAGGCAGAGAAGAAAGGAGAGACGGACCTATAAGGGGCGAGAAAGAAAGAGAGACAGAAAAGATATGACTCGAGTAAGAGCATGTGAGAGAGAGAGAGAGAGAGAGAGATGGGGTAGGGTGGTGCGGAGAGATGGTGAGACGCACACAGAAGCTGAAAGAGAAAGAGAGAAGAAAAGTTTGTGGAAAGTCAAGCGGATTGGTTGGAAATTTCATCAAGTGTGATTCGATTGGGCATTAACCGAGACTAGAGAAAACGGCCTCGACGGCACAGTTTCTTCTTTCTCTCTCTGTCTCTCTCTTTGTCTCTGTCTCTCTCTATCTTTCTCTCTGTCTCTCTCATTCTGCTCCTCTGCGTTACCTGCCCATTTCTTTGCGGCGAAGGAGTTGACTTAAGCCACCAGACGACATATCTTCACCACCGTCATCATCTCACCGTGCACTCCTCATCCGGGCGCACTCTCCAACCAGCTCACCCACATTCACCAGCGCCCACCCTACAATACTGCCTGCCTTCGAACAACCTTTCTACCCTAAAACCCCCCATGCAAAAACCGCTACTGTAGCAGACCAAGTAGCAGCCACGCGTTTCTGGGTGAGAAAAGTGAGTAAGAGCCAACGAGAGTGCCAAGAGGGGTACGTCAGACTTTGAAAGAGCAATTGACATTCGGCACCCAAGCGCCACTGAGTAAGCATTGCCTAGCACCGCGCCACCGCGAATCAGCTACATCAAACCTCAACTTCGACAACCACGGCTGAGTCGTAATTTCAACGCCGCTCGGCAAGGCGAGCTCGCTCCCTGGATCCCTGCTGCATCTCACCGCCGCGTCCTGATACGCATGCATCAATCCAAGTGATGCCTAAAAGAGCTCGCAGATTCTTCACCCAGCTCTGATTTGATTCATATAAAAGGGACCAATTCATCCAGACCTGCTGTCATATGTGGACCCGTTTCCCAAGCCATGCGGAGTGTGACAGGAGGGGAATGCGCTCAGATATTTTCCGTGTTTGATTTGGATTCATTATGTACCACCCCGGCACGGATTTATTATTAGACTGGTATCAGATAATTGCCGAGGATTCAAATCGGAACGGAATTTTACTTGCCCATCTCGAGTATGTATACCTTTGTTTTATTATATACCTTTCTTTTTTAGAAATCATGTGTATGATACATGAATTATCGCAACCTATAAAATGATAAGCGATGATCTGAAGACAATTGGTCGCTACCACTTAACATTTTACCCTTTTCTCTATGTACGCCACTTAATTTAAAACTTATATCATCATTCACAAGAGGATATTTTAAGATTGCATCTTCAAATTGTTGTTCATGTTCTCAAAAAGAAAATTGGTTGGCTGTATTTTTTATTTTTTTTACAATATGCATACCGTTCATGTAATTTCCACACATGGGTTTAGAAAAAACATTGATTGGATCGAATTTAATTAACATTCATGACTTATGTTGTATATTGTATATATATATATATATACATGAAGCTGATAAATTTGCTTTTCTTCATGTTCTTTAATCAAAGAAGAAAATCTTTTGTTGCTGAATGCACTGTTATATTAGATATGTAACATTATATGCTGCGTGTCTATTTTCGTTTTATACTTATCAATGACTATATAATTTCATCTAGTCACAGTCTTATATCATGTTTATACGGATGGAGATTCTCTGCTCTGGAAGACACTTTGATGTTTTTACCGTGTAAAACAAAGCCATGCTCAAGTAAGGCGAAGAATGAAAATTCGAACTAGTAGTACTTTCAAAGGGGATCCGGTTTACTCCATGAGTTCGAAGCAAATGTTCTTTTTATATACGAAAATTGTTGTCATATAAATATTTGAACGACTTGTCTTATCATGTCCGGTATCATCTAACACTCCTCGTGCTCTCTGCTGCTATTTGCAATGTTGCGATGATGCAATGCATCTCTTACACGTGTGTTGTTATGGTTACCCCTCATAAAATGTCACATGGCAGAGTCACCTTTGACCTGTTTCAAAGAAGTGATAGGCAATTATCAATTGATAAAATACAAATGAAATGAATCAAACATTCAGTGGCTTGCGGAGTAAAGCGAATTATTTCCAAAGTGTAAAATATATTTGATAGTGATGTGTTTCGGGCAATTCCCGTTTCTTATATGTTACCCTTGACATTTGTTTTTATTCTAAAATCCCATTTATCTTTACAAATTTATGCCTTTATATTTTTTATATGTTAAGTATTATTTTTTGTGATGTAGGGTTTTTTTGGCACCTCATTTTAAATAAATCCCCTGTAAACAGTTCAGTCATCTCATAAACTTCTTTTCAACAGGTGTATTTCATGTTGCATCATGTCGTATTTTTCAGAACTATTTCGACACTTACCATCATTTTGCAATACATTTCTCAATTGCAAACGTCAATGTTTATTGGTAGAGTGCCATTGAATGCCAAACGATTGCGTTTGTCTTGTGAAAATTGTCTTTTGCTCCTGTAGTTTCCACAAAGCTCTACAGCTACACACGTTTTGGCGAACGAGCTATCTTTACCATCATGACAATGTATAACGTTAAGCATATAACCATTTTACATTTGAATCAGCTTTCTAAAGAATACCATCGAGAATGTTTCACTCATCACATTAATAGCTGCCAACCACATCTTTCACACCTTGTTCCATGTATTTGCTGTCAAGGAGGTGCCTGAGGGTGAAGTGGGGTATAAGGGAGGCATACCATGACCCCCTTCGTTGAAATCAGTGTTTTCTGTTATTTAACCTTCTTTTATTTATCGAGGAAAAAAAAAGAAGAATATCTGGTGGCAAATTAGAACACCTGACGAACAGTTTCACCCTTGTCAGTGAATTTGAAAATATGCCCATCTGCCTAACCTTAAATGATTTTCTTGTTGGGGAATTTTCAGATAAGTAGGTCCGCGACACCACCCCCTTCATTGGAAGTGACGTAGCGTTGCCCCTAAGTAGGTGCGACATCAACTAGATCATCTGGTATTATTTTTTGTTTGCCCCCCACTCAATATTTATAACAAACTATATACATCTTAGCTCTGACACCACCCCCTTCATTTGAAATGGCGTAGCCGTCTCCCCTAAGTAGGTGCGACATCAATTTTATCGTCTGAAACTTTTTTTTCTCCCCTCACCACTCCCTACAAACTATATACATCTCATCAGGGTAAGCGTGTGTGGCGATGGATAATCTTTTCATAGTGTATCATCCTACTGTCGTCGTTTATCTCCAAAGTGATTTGTTTCCCTCAAACAGTTCATGGTAGGTTATCCACTGAAGATTTGAGATCGTGTTCAACTTGCGAGCGACGGTTGAAGTGTCTGGGACTCTGTCTGTCCATATACCATTTCGTTGTGCTACAGGGGCGGATTCGGGGGGGGGGGGCGAATCGGCCGAGGCCATTTTTTGAAACCCAACTGGAATACCTAAAGTATACACAATAAACAAATGCCACATTAATTATTTAGTTTTCTGGCTCCGGGCCCCTCTTTTACAAAATTCTGGATCCACCCCTGAGAGCACGTTGCTTTCTGACATAGATTTTGTTTTTCATTGTATTTATATCGACAATTATTCATATTACTTTACAGATGTTAACAATGCCAACTATAATGTTCATAATTATAAAAGCTTTCCGGGATTGTATAATTTAAGTTCGTTTGATTTAAACTATAATTTATAGTTTTCGTTTTACAATTTGTTTACGTTTAACGAGCAAGATACGAATGAGTTAATTTCAAATGTAGAATGCCCGAGATCCATGAAAATTATAAGGAACTCACCACTTTTGTTCAGGCAGTAAAATATTTAAATTTGATATCAATTAAGATTCCATTGATTTAAAATGATCGAAATCTACTTGAGTTTAACAGCAATGATTAAAAAGGGAAAATATCACAGGAAAAAATTATTATAGAAAGAGTTTAACTTACAAATAATATAATTCTGAATGAAAGAAAGATAATTAACGAAATAACAATGCGTACAGTGGACGAAGTACATTAAGAATATAATAATGTTATCAAAAAACGACATGAAGAAAGGGAGAAGGAAAGCAAAAGGAGAAAGAGAAGGAACGGACTGAAGATCAAGAAAACAACCGACAAGAAACGTAATAAATCCGGGAGGGAAAGTAAAGATTGCATGAGAAATTCATTTTTGGTCCTTTTTTAATCTTGGCATTGCTGAATATTTGTGCGTGATGATCCAACCTCCCCTCGTAGCATAGTTTCTCTCTTTCTTGTTTGCTCTCAATACACATATACCTCATGGGTCGTTAGGCTGATATACTATCCTCTCGAGTTCTGACATGTCTTAGGATTGCATCCCTATAGCACCCCCACCCCAACAACCCCCCCCCCCCACAGTTTTCTTGATGTATCTGTATTTCTATATAACTGCAATTCTTTCTTTAGGTGTAATTGTTTATGTCAGTTTATCTGTCTTTCTGCCCCTCTCATCATTCCTTTTCTCTTACTCGCTCTCTCTCTCTCTCTCTCAATATATATTTTTTTCTCTCTCTCTTAGTTCTAACCCATCTCATTCATATTTTTTTAAATTCATAAAAAGAGGGTGTGTGTGCATATTTGAAATAAGAAAGAAAGAAACACTATTAATATGGCAGATTTTTATGCTTTGTACTCAACTCATGCAGTTGGGTTTCGGGGGGGGGGGCGATTATGCCCCACTTAATTGCTGCCCCCATCCCGCACCGGCTCACGTCCAATTCACTTACATTCTCACATAGTCTCAAAAAATGGGTGGATGACATGGTCTCTACGGAATTATATTTGTCATTATTGCGTACCTAATATATGATACAGGCTCGATGTCTAAATAACATCAGTCTTTACGCCCTACAGCCATAACTCGGTCACTCGGTCGTATTACCTCCTATTTGACACTCGTTTGATGGGAAGTTGTAGATCACTCAATTAAAGAAAAAAAAGGGGGTATACTTTTCATCAATATCGTACACGAAACCAGAGAGAGAGAGAGAGAGAGAGAGAGAGAGAGAGAGAGAGATAAAGTATGAAACTGATGATGATGATGATGATGATGATGATGTAATCTTTACAGAGATGACTCTATCAGACGATACATGTTACCATGGTAACGGCAATATAAAGTTGCGTTCATCGATCTGTGAATGCCTCAGGGTTTGGTCAAAGGATGTATACTATCATGAAAGATCGCCGCTGCCGTGTCGAGGGTAGTTCCTCTTATTTGTAGAAATTTGAATAACAATGGAATGATGTGTTCAAACTCCGGTACACAAAAGTGACAAATATGACAGGTTTGGTTTTGCTTCCAGACGATGTGATGATAGGCATAATCTCGTTTTCATCAATGTTGCTTCCTTTCTAGGGCTGGATACTTTATATGCTTGGATAGAATAAAACACATAGCTTGCATTTTTTAACGCCCACGGGCTCTATAGTCACATTTTGATATCAACTCACATTGAACGTTCGCATCCTATCAAAATAATATGCTTCCTTCAATTTCTTAATTCCATCACTTAGCGTTCCATTTTTATGTCCGCCTAGTTGAAGCCGAACTTGATTAAATACATTATTCCGGCCAAATTTTCCGAAGCAGAGAGGCCCCCAATCTGCCTTCCGCCCATAGAATTGTGATCGTATTATATCGTTAAATTACAATGTGACATGTAAACGATTCAGCGTGCTAAGACTCGAATTTGATCACATTTTTTGATGTTATGTGAAAATTTCTGACCTTTCTATTCTCTCGTTGTTCCTTTTGAATTTTTCAAACATAAATTCAGAACATGGTGAATTCAGGGGCTATACCCCCTCATAGAACTCACAACATTATAAATGCCAAGGATATGATGAATTTTGCAAGGGCAGTGGCGTATCCAGAAATTTATTCAAAAAGAGTGGAATCCTAGCTAGGAAAGGGGGAAGGGCATTGATTCTGTTCCTCCTATGCCTTCGAACAGACTGAGGGGATGGTGAATGGGGGGAGGGGAGGGGGAGGAGGGGGCGTACGGCGCCGGTTAGACTTTATTTTGAATACGTCACTGTAGGGGCTCAGTAATATGAATATCATCCCATTGTGATATATTTTAAAATTGGGGCTTTAAACATCGGAAGGAGGAACTTGCATAATCCAGGACTTGTAAAGTTTGCATGGTCACATGTACTCATAAAAGGTACTGCACTCTTTGAAAGAATTGGCAAATATGTGATTAACATCGAGGAAGGGGGTGGGGGGGGGGGGTAGATAATTATGAAATATACCTTATCCCAAACCAATGCGGTAACCCAACTGGGTGTTCATGATAACATTTTATCCAATTATTGCCACATTTTACAATGATACTAGGAACATCATTTCCTAGACGAGGAAAACGCCCAATTTCGGATGAGGGCACTACGTCTGCAGGCTGACAAAATATTTATTTTAGTGTGTGGAGCGACTGCAATGACCTAATAAGAAGGAAATGAGAATATGGTGGCAAACGAAGACAATTTTTTCCTCCTCCAAATTATATCAGATGAGATTAGTATCTTCAATTTATCTGAAATTAAATTTAGTTTGAAAAATGATTTATAGTAAAGCCGCTAAATGCAGCTTTTTCCCCTTTTCAGTCGGAAGAGATGAGAAACTGACAATTGGATTATCGCCGCAAAGTGGGTCATTAGGGTATTTCAGCAGGCAGACGACTCGGTGTCAGTATGACGTAATAAACCAGTTCGTAATATTATTAGTTCATGGTACAAATGACCCTGAGATGACCCCAGTTTGTACGCGCACGCGCATCTGTTTTGGTGGACGCATCGCGGTGCGTATAAATGACAGCGTATAAAGGTCAATAATATTGTACTCGGTACGAAATTACAAATGACCTTTATTTGCACATGCGCAAATTGTAATTACGAACTGGATTTTTCACCACACCTTCATCACCTTGCATTTACAAGATCAACAACAAGAACAACATCATCAAGATTACTAATGACCACAATAAAGGAAGTATCTATAACCATACGGATAACTAGTACATCCGGGTTTACATTTTTGACAGATAGCAGATATTTTATCTTGTCAGTTTTGACCTCACAGGAACAAGCCTGAGATCTGATGCTAAATATACATAAATACGATTATTTGTCTTTTCAATATCCGAAACTGAGGTGTTAATTGTAGGAAATTCGATAAGGTAAGACCAATTTCTGTTAATCTCAGTCTCTGAAAATGGAAATAACTTAGCCCTTGTCTTTTTCAACAGGATGAAAACTATTATTTTTACTGTAAGGTGTTATTTGTTTAACAAAAGTTACAAACGTTTCAAGACATTATTGGCGCGTAATAAAAGCGCCAGCCTTGTATTCATCTAACCTTGTATTCATCTTGGGGAATTCGTATTTCTTGCCCCGGAGATTTTGTGAGTGATGATTATTCGATCAAATGTTTTCTGTGTGTAGTCAAACATTTCTGTTTTCAATTTTCAGAGACCTTTTCTTTACTTTCTTACGTTCTATGACAAAGGAATACATCATGGCCATTGTTACGTAGGCAAGAGAGTGACATGCCTGCCAATCTTGCATGAACCTGTTTGGGTGAACCCTTTTTTAAATAAAGTTCACGTACAGCCCTACACCGAAACTAAGAGAAAAACTACAACACTCAAGGGAATGAACACAGCCACGTAAATACGACACAAAAATCCTAAGGTGATGTTTATGCGCCAAAGAAGAAAGGAATTTCATTTTCTTTTCCTTTTTAACGTCTGCTCCGTTTTAATGAGATGTCCATTATTATTTCCTTACCGAAATCAGAAACTGCAGTCGAGAATTTTCGGCGGATGAATTACCCTGCCCTAATTGTACATTCGCAGTTGAGATAAACAAGTTATTTTCCCAAAGGAAAAGGGAAAACATAAAAGACCAACAACTTATTACAGAATAAACGTGTTATTATCATACATGGTGCATGCATACCTTCCAAACGTATTGTTCATGATTCATGTGTTATTGGAAAGAATGAAAGCAAAACTTTTCACTTCGGTAATAAATACTGTCAAAATATAACTTTGAGGGAGTGAGCCGATATATTTTCATCGATACCCCGTAAGACGGCCAATATAAGGAGCACGATTCTATAAAATTGTTTCCTTTCTCGTTCATTTTAGAACTTTACATGCACCATGAAGATGTCAACTATTTTGTTAGATGAGAATGATGATTAAAGTTGTACTTTTATATTCTCTTAAACAATATTGATAGAAACAATACCAAATCAAAATTGCAGAGCACATGCTCTATAAACGACCATTGCATAAAAGGCTTATAGTTGAAGCTCCTTTTTATTTACAACTTTCGTACTTATGCTTATTTTCCGCACAAAATAAGCAATCTGTCTTTTAACCATGTATCATCCATCATTAGCAATGACGGGAACACTCATTTGATTAGTCACTAAGATTTTAAGACGTTCTAAGTTCGAGGATGAACAAGATTTGTTTTTTTTTTTACCTCAAATTATTATTAAATCATTACATTATATGCCGTTTCATGTATTTTTATAACCACTAAAAACGCTGTCCAACAAATTAATATTTTTACATGAATCAAGAGAATTTATTCAGTCAGGTTAACAGTTCAGCTTTAATCGTATTTTTATTCGATTTGATTTGTAATATAAGACAGTTTATAATAATAACAAAAGTTTGTGTAATATTAAGGCTAAAATGCCCTTATGGGCCGAAAATGATTTTCAGATAGCATGTTGCTTGTCTTTTCGCGGTAGCTCGCGAATAAAATTGCGCTTTAATACGTTTCCGTCGTTTACGTTATCTGATCATGGCAATTATTCTCTACGAAGGAAATGTATCGATAATGGATTTGACGAACAGTTGCGATCGTGAGATAAAGAGTACTCCACATGATGAAATCGAAAATTACTTCTGAACGTATGTTGCTTTATCAATTAAACTTCAAGGGGGCACATTTATATGAATTTAAACTAGCAGTTTGTTCGCATGTCGCGAATTTAAAACTATTCATGAAATCTTTGCATTATTATTAAGGACGTATCCTTGTACGAAGTTTTCTTTCCCAGCAAGCTATTGCGGCAAAGTTTTTTGATGAAAGTAAGTTGTCGTGCAGCGCAGCTTTCTGCCTTGGTAATGTATCACGGTATAGTCGTTTGTATTTACAGAGAGACTTCAGGAAAAGATACAATTTTTCATTCACATATTTTGGCTTCATTACGTTTTATAGTTTTCTGTCCTAAGACAAATCTAAGAGAAAGAGAGAGAGAGAGAGTCAGAGAGAGAGAGAGAGAGAGAGAGAAAGAGATAGAGATAGAGAGAGGGAGCGAGAGAGAGAGAAAGAAACTGAAAGTTTATCGATGATCGAATTTGTTTTCTTTTTCATAAATCATGACACTTAGCAAGCTTATTTTTTAGGAGAAAAATAAAATACGTGAGTGTCGAGGCAAGAATAAAAAAACAACAACAACAACAAAAACAAGAAAGTAGAGAGAACCTTATATATAGAGAGAGAAAGAGAGTGAGAGAAAAAAACATGACACTTAATCGATATTAAAAAGAGTTTATTCATTTTTTGCCTAATTAGGCTGCTACAAAAAAAAAAAAAGGGGAAATTTATATACAACTGTATCAGACAATAAAGTGCACGATTCTTAAAGCTCATAGACAGTGTCGGTAGCAAAAATCATACTGGCAAGAAACTTATCTAACATAGTCACATACTATTCTCCTTTTATCATAAGGCACATGTACGAGATTATTTAACATTCCATTCACGATTTCGAACAAATTTTAGTGTAAATATCTGTAAGAAACGCTTGGTAACGGTTTTTCACTGCCTCACGCTGAGACCATATCCACCCGAAGGTTCCCCACACAATAAACCCAGCGCTTCGCACTATGTGTAGCGTATTCTATAACACACAGCAATCCTCGTGTGAGTAATGTGTGTGGCCGTTGTTCGAATTTACATCCCCTCTTTTTTGGGCCAGGGATTTTTATTCTTTTCACCTCTAATTCGATAAATATTTCACTTGAGGAGGAAAAAACTTCACAGCATCTTAGTTATGTTAGTACCCTGCTATTTATTTAGTAAAATCAAAGAAATCTCTCGAAAAGTTTTTGAGGGCTTCCCAAAACTATCTAATACCTTTAAGGCAAAGAGAAATCTTTGCAAGTAAGGATGATTTAATATATATAAATAAATATATATATATATATATATATATATATATATATATATATGGGCCACACCCCCAATACCTTATCAATCCCACATTTTTTTCTCAAAGAAATTTCCGAACTATAAACATGTATTTGAGAGAAGAAAGCTCGAATATTTGTGGAACGAAAACTCGAAGGTCACTTGACGGCCGAACGTGAGTGAGTGGACCCACGACCTCCCCAAACCGCAGTTGTTTTGGGTTAATTAGTGGCGGTGAAGTCCAAACTAAAGCCGCAACCACGGTGTCGTATTCCGCCCTAGCCCCGGGAAGACCGGAGGGTGCATGGACTACGACCAGGTGATTGAGGTCGGGGTTAGGTCACGTTTACAACATGATGCCTGATTAAGGTTTCTACATCTGTATTAGGAGTGGTGGGTGGTGGAAAAGGGCGTGGCTGTGAGGTGGTGGAGGGGCGCAACCCAACCTACTCTGGGTTTGGTCACCTTAAAAAAGAAAAAAAAGTGAGTTGGTGTATTTGGAGGAGTGGAGCTCACCATGTGGTATAAACAATATATTGATGTGACTATTTCATGTGCATACTGTGTCTCTGAAAGTTCTATCAAGATGTACATAAGTTTTGTAAGTAAACATGGCATTTATATCATAATCCAAAGATCTCCCATTTCTGGTTTTCATAAAGTTCAATAGATTTATATCATTTTGTGGCAGTCAAGATGACTTATATTATTAATGTAATTATGATTATTTCATTTAACTAATCAAAATAAATAGTATAAAGAAGAACAAATAATCGTTTAACTACTGAAGAGACTGCAATGTCCTTTCTAACGGACCTTTTTTTTGTTGGTCGAAACATATTTTCTTCAATATTTTAAAAAGATCTGTTCCACTCCAGTATCTGACCCGGCTTCTTCAACCTATTGACCCTTCCAATAGCATTCCTGTCTAAATCACTATGGTCACTTCAAGCTGTTGTTGATTTATCCTAATTGGATGAAAAAAAAGGAACATCATATATAGGTCATGTTTTGACAACAAATGAAGGTTTTTGTTTTTGAATTGTCACCCTAGAGGCTCAGACATAAAACAAATATCGATGTTTCAAAAAATTGATTTCGTCACCGAATGATACACTTTGGGATACAGTTTGGTGCTGGTATAATACGATTGAGTTGCATTCGGCAAGCATCATCTTACGTCAAGCTTTTTCTTATGACAGAAAGAAATAAAATGTACGTTTGATTTTGTATGTCTTGAATGTATTCCCAAAGTCTTTGAGAAGAAAAAAAAAGAAGAGAACTAAGGAGAATTGAGAAGATGAATGTGTTTTTCGAGGAAAAAAACACATATATATCATTTTATTGTATTTTATATTTTATCATAATTTGGATAGTATACCTAGACCGTTGATTTTTCTTCTTATTATATATATATATATATATATATATATATGTATTGTGTACTCTAACGCCTGAGGTCACCCTCGCCCCAAGCTATTGCTTTTAGAGGTGTGTCCTCCAAAAAAATGTTGTCATATTTTTGTTAAAAATACTTGTACACCATTTTGTTCATTTACTACTTTGTAAACTCAAGGTTTATTGGAAAGTTGGGAATGAATGTCTTTAAACTGAAACTGAAACAGAGTATTTTGAGGAATCTTCTAAGATACGCATATCAAAAGTTAATACATTGCTGTCAATAATTATTTTATTGCAATTATCACCTACCTCAAGATGTATTCCACTTTCTAGAACGTACTGGACTATGAGGTTTCTAAATAGATGGTAGCATTGGGGAATATTCTTGTGACGGTTCGTTTAACACGCAACAACTCACAGAGGCTCGCCTCTGTCAGGACCTAATTAGGGCCAAATCTGGTCCGGTCAATAGGTGCTACGGGGTTCATTAAGTCATTAATCAGTGGGCCAGGGAGGGGGGGGGGGGGGGGTCGAGTGTTTACTCTGCTAACAAGTAGAGGACGTTCACTTTTAAGGTCATTGCATGGGGGTGGGAAGGAAGGGATTAAAGCAGGGCTCAATTACTTCCTGACATATCATCTCTCGCCTACTGTCGACATTGAATGAGCTAAGCCGTTATAGGATCCCACTTGTATCATTGAAAACCAAGACAATATTTCAATGTATTTGAAACTGTTTGGTTCATCTTATCATTTCCAATGCAGAACGGGGGTTGTGTTAAACAAAAATGAAGCTGTTGCGTGTTTGCCGTTGACTTTTACAAGAAGCATGCATCAGCATGATCAAGTGTATTTTTGCCATTTAGAATATTATTAGCATGTTTTTTGAAAGATTTATGAAATACAGAAGGAAAAAATGTTCGATTTTCTGTTTGAGATGGATCTGTCCGGATAACCAACATGTCCGGACACTCCAGAAACAATCTAGTCAAATATGACAAGAATCTAGTCAGATTTGACTAGAATAACTATTCCCACGGGCAAATGCACTATTCTTGTCAAAACTACCAGCTTCGGGTTTGACGTCAAAAGAATCCTAGTCAAGCTGAACAGAATAAGAGTAAAAATGATCAGAATCCTAGTCATAATGACTAGAATTTGATTTTAAAAATATGATTAGGCGATCTGGTTAAAAAATTACTAGACTTTTTTTTTAGAGTGGACTCACGCGTGTGGGTATATTTGGATCATAGTCTGTAATATCCTATATACTGTTTTTGATAAAAGGAGTCATTGAATATGTTGAAATTGCATAGCTCATCCGAATTGTATCGTTAAAAACCAAGACAACAGCTTAAAGTATTTGAAACAATAAGGTGAGGGGGGGGGGGGGTGACTTTTATTGACTCATGTCAATAATAATATATAAATATATGAATTGCAGTATGTTCTTTACGTATGTTTTTGGTAATGTTGGTGAATATCGTCTTCGACTTTGAAAAGATGATAAAATAATAAAAAAAAGAAATGAAAACGATAAGATGATAAATTTTACAATGATAACTTTACGCTGTAAATATGACCCCCCAAATATAAAACTAAGGGCATAATTCAAAACATCAGAAATTCATGGCTTTGGTTTACTTTAAAAATAACTTATGTTCAAGTTTGGTACGAGACTGAACAGTTTAGAGCTCGAAGGGTTTTATTTTAGAGGGAAGGAGAGGCGGGACAGATATAGAGAGAGGTAGAGAGGAGGAGACAAAGGGGTTGAGGTGTAAACAATTACGCTGACCAATGACTTGACAAATATTCTCTCATATCATGAAGACAAAATGCGACCAAATTATTCACGCTAAACATAGAGTCGAGGTCATTGGAATTCGCTAAAAAGCCTTGCACTTTTTCTTCTTCTGAATTTCAAAGGGGAACCTGTTTTTATTGTACCAAAAGGAGGCCAATATTTGCCAATTCATGCTTAGATATCATCACCATTACGTGTTATCTCTCAAGTTCCGATTTGTCGATGAAATAATGGATGAAAGACGTCGAGCTGTGGACAGAAACCCGTGCTGAACACCTTGACTGATTTACAAGAACATTCCCATTGCACACTTAACATGCTTTATTCACCACCTCTAAAGTGGTATTTACGAGAGTGCGGAGTTTTCCGCAACGCATTAGTTGTGCCCGTGCGCGTTTTCGAGAGCAACGCGCTGTGTGAACTGCGCAGAGTACCTCTTGCGCACGAATTATGCGTATGCATGCATGTATAGTGGATTTCGGGGACAGTGGGAATGTACAGTCGGAAATTTCAGCGCATAGGTATTTGGCGGGCTGCGACCAATTTGTGTTTGTAACTCTCGACTTCCTTGGCATGGGATGAGGCGGAAAACGAGAAAATTAACAAGACTCATTCCAAGTCATCCGTTAAAAAATGCTTTTAATTATGCAGAAAAATGCTTTAAGAAGAGAGAGAGAGAGAGAGAGAGAGAGAGAGAGAGAGAGAGAGAGAGAGAAAGTCAGAGATAGTGGAAGATCGAGAAGGGGTGGGTAGGAGGATGAGTGATTTATGCATTAAAGACAAAGGGCAATCTTATTCATCCCCACACATTATTACCACGATGTATTTTAAGATACATATTGGGGGGGGGGGGGGGGCAGAAACAAAAAAAACTTTTAGATGGTCTACGTTAAGGTTAAACGCCTTTTAATCATGATTAGAAACTGAGGCTCTTTTCAAGAATAGAAATTATTGAAAAATGGATAGTAATCATCCCGATTCGACATATACGTGTACTTTACGAATTTTGAGTCGTTCCCAGTCATGTTTTTTCACTCAAATTTAGGTGCGTGATAAAACAAAAATGGAGAAAATTAAACCAAAAACAAAATCGCGCATTCAGGACCCACGTTTAAATACAACTTACTCTCTATATGTAGGAGGCCTCAAGGTATATGTTAAATATAAAGTTGAGTTCTGGTCACTGAACTGGGAAAGAAACTGTCTCAAAGCAATTGGGAAAGGTTGATTATATAGCACACAAGAATTGGTGTATGCTGTGAGGTTTTGGAAACACCAAAATGATAAGAAATTGACTAAATCCTGCTGAGATTCATATGCACTGCACACAGAAATATGCATATGGGACTACACACAAATGTTCGTCCCGAACATTTCAGCTGTTTCTTGTCATATTTTGAATGTGAGGGCATTTGAAGAGCAATCCTTTTCAGGGGACATATCTACTATGATAATCTTCCAAACTTACATAATGAGAACGAGAAAGCTCCCAAATTGTTTTTTGCCTTTCCAAGAACTCAAGCTTCCCTATAAAGTTAATTTGTCTGAAAAGTGGAACTTTATCGTATGGAGAAGAAATGCCTGCCATCACGGCCATCAATAAACATTGGGTCTGCAGATTCTCAAACTACATTTACAGGGCGCCATCTATCAACAGAGGAAATGGAAGCTTAGCTCTCAAGATGTGAGCCGTCGTTACGCAGCAAAAAATTGTCTTCTTAATTATGGCCTTATTGTAAGGACAAGAGGGGGGGGGGGGGGGGGTAACTTGTTAATCCTGTCCCTTTTTGTCTACAGAGAGCAGGATTATATGCATGATAAATGATTATTGCCTCCAACTAATGATTTATTGGGAAATTTTCCGAACTTAAGCAGGATATTTTCTCTAGACATGCGCTAGCATTTTAGTGAGGAATAGTATCCAGCACCCTAAAATGTTTGAAGTTAGAGGTTTGTAGAGATTTAAGCAAAGCATAAGAGACACGGGCGCATGTTAATTCATCCATTTCTAATCCTTCTTGAGGGAACATAAAATGTTGCCGTGACTAACATAGGCCTGGGAATGTCAATCAAGTGTTTTTCCGTCTTGGTCATGTTGGTTGTAAAAGAAGAACCTCTAGTACTCCACTGGGCCTGTAATGAATGCCAAAATAGCTTTAGAACGGTGAAGAGAATGTCTATGGTTGTGACGGATTTTTTTTTTTTTTTTTTTTTTTTTTTTTTTGGCTGATCCTCTAATTTACAGTGGGCATGAATTACGGGGTGAATTGTCGCTAAATCCCTGAAGCAGCAAAAAGGGGTTTTTGTTGGAAATTTCAGTAGACTTGACCCCAGAAACGCAATTTACATTTTAATTATATTCTTTAAGACAGAATAGAGGCAGTTTAGGTTTAGACAGAAGGGGTGTTATGACTGAGTTTGAGAGAACTACCAGATAACTCTTTCCTATTTTGTCCACATTTACAATGGATTAAACAACAACAGTGACCCCGAAAGTTAGATTGCTATTATGTACTATACCCATTTTAAACAGTATTACAAAGACGAGCATGATGAAAGAGGGTGAGAGACAGGGAGAGAGAGAGAGAGAGAGAGAGAGAGAGAGAGAGAGAGAGAAAGAGAGAGAGAAAGAAAGAGAGAGAAAGAGAGAGACATATAGTAAGAAAGAAAGAATGTGAAGAAAATAAGACGAAGAAGAGAAAGAAGAAGAAGAAGAAGAAGAAGAAGAAGAAGAAGAAGAAGAAGAAGAAGAAGAAGAAGAAGAAGAAGAAGAAGAAGAAGAAGAAGAAGAAGAAGAAGAAAAAGAAGAAGAAGAAACAACAGAGAGTGGGGGGGGGGAGAGAGAGAGAGAGAGAGAGAGAGAGAGAGAGAGAGGTGTACATTTTCATTTACACACAAACAAATGGAGAGATTCACATAAAGAGAGAAATTTGAGAATATGAGAAGATGAGAGACCTAGAAAGATTTCAAAAGGGTGATGAACTTGATGTAAAGAGTACAAGAGTATCCATCATCATGAAGATAACATCAGCTTGTTTCCTATGTTGGTATTCTCATCTAAATGTTAGTGTCGGTAGCGGTAGAGACGACGAGCGACCTGGTGTTGACAAACCCTGCCATGATTCACGGGATGAATAAGAGCAAAGTCTATCTGAGAGTCCGCCATTCGAGCGTTGACCCTTTTACATTATGCTTCCTTTGTGTTTCTTGCGATCTCGGCATATAATAGGAAAATACATCATTGTGTTATTCTCCCTTTATATGGTAAACATAAAAGTAATATGCAAAGTTGGATGTGGATATTTTCTTCCCCTTCGAACAGAACATTTTCCGGTGAACAGGTGAAAGTACAGGTGTGCCATGACACCTGGATGTCACCCTTCTCACAGTGAGTGTAGTGGTTACTTGTCATGCTTGTTGCCATTGTTACGTCGATAGGATATGATTCTCCTGCACTCGGGACCTCCTTACAAGTTTGCTTCTGATTTTTACTCAACTTGAACTAATTACCAGCCTGTGCGTAATTTTGCGTGCCTAGCCCTAGAGCTTATAGCTATGCTCTTCAAATGACTTCTAGGTCGCAATAAAACTTGCATTATACATTATGATAAACAGACATTCGTCAGATACACCTGCATCAGAATAGCTTGATTGAAATCATCGTCGTTGACCCGCAGCCACTTGAGCATGGCCATGTTCTTTCCTTAACTAGAGCAAAGTGAAATGATTTTAAGCCGTATCCTCACGTATCTGGATATGTCAATCAATATGACTGATTGACCCCTTAAGGCCACCATACCTAGGCATTTACCATAGGACGTCGCTTACTTCAACCAGATCCAATGAGGGAATAAAATGGGGGCGGGTGGGTATCCTCAGCATGGCCAGTATTAGTATCAAGGTAATGAAATATCTTATTGATTTGTCAAACCTCTTATAATAATAATGAACTTATAAAACCTCTTAATACATTAAGTTAAGCCCCTAACTGACATGGAAGGACGAGTAATGATAATAATACGATATTTATAAAGCGCATAATAAGCATTCACTTCTCTATGTGCTGTACATACTAACGTAAAACATAATATATACTACTTTAATACTAACTAATATTATAACCCCGAAGAAGAGAAAAAGAGAAAAGAGAAATGCACCCACAATGCAACATAATTATGTCATTATCTTTGATTCTCTTGATTTCAGTTTATATATTAATCCACCCACCCAGTGGATTAGTGTGGATAAGTGAATGAACACAATAAATAAAGGCTCTTTTTAAACTTTCCCTACCTCCTCGCCCCACCATCAAATTTCGTGATGGAAAAGCGGCTAATTTACGTTCTCCTACACCCATCCACCACCACCACACCCCTTTAGCACCAGATGACTGACTATACCCTTGTTTTTCAGTCAGGTAGAGGTTGTTTCTTTTAGAGCGGCAAATAGGAAGTGGATGGGAGGAGGTAATTGTTTTAATGATGTAAACCGGTGCGCTTGTTATCCCGGGCCAGCTGATATACATATGCAGCGCACGTGCGCATATATAAACACACTTTCAATATTGTTTCATTTTCTGACCGAGTCACCATCATTAATATTTCCCCCAAGAACCCGAAGATTACAAGAACTTCCAAACTCTCATTCATAACTTTGGATAAATCGGAAGTGATGAAAATGGAATTTTCCTTTAAGACTCACAGGGGAAAAAAAAAGAATAATGCGTTCTTCAGTGTTCTATCCAGATCTATGAGTCGAAGCTGTCGATTTTATTCTGGCTTAAAAAAAAAAAAATTAAGAAAGAGAAAACTGATGATGCATGCACCAGCAAATTAGTAATTTTATCAATATTTCAATATATAAATAGTTCAAACTAGATGCAATGTAAAATAAGTGAATACTGGCTATGCTAATTGCCCTTGAAAATGAGTTATATCATCAAATTCTGATCGTATTCGAGTAATCTATCTTTCGAGCAATCTATCATTCTATAATTTGCACAGTCACGGAATATCGAACGAACATCTAAATGACAAAGAATTTGAAATGAGTTAGAGAGCAGCAGCTCTTCAAGAACAACAAAAAACCCACAGAAAACAAAACAAACACGTCACCTTGTAATGTCTAACGGAAAAAAAAAAGTTATTTGTCAACGCAGAGCTGAAGATGTAGTTCATTATCGTTCTTTCTTTCTCAAGTGATTGAATTACGCTATGGTATTCTCGAGGGAGCAAACTCGAAGTGACAATGACCTGCTACTAGGGAAATCATCTGGAGTGTACAGGTATCCCGTTTCTCTCCCTTCGACAGGAATCACTGTGAACACTCCATTCCGGATTTGATTTAGCACATGATCGATGACCAAGGGAAGAAAAAAGATAGGGTCGATGATTAAAAAAGAAAGTAATTCATCCTCCAAAAATTCATCTTTAATCAGCCGTGTCACTGACCACAGATGTAATATTTTTTCAGAGTTGTTCACTGGACATCGCCGGATCTCTGTGTCGAGTTGGTTACCGATATCACTCATGACTTTCCATTTCACGTCCCGGGAGAGACAGAAATAGGGATAGATTCCTGATTCAATTTCACAAGGAGTGAAATGCTTAAAATTAACGGAGATGGTGTAGTTTCATTGTTTGTTTGTTTTTCGTTGCACGGACAGTCGGTTTCAACAAGCAGAATCTGTCAGAAGGAATTATCACAAATAGACGAGACAATAAGCAGATCTTTCAACGAATTATTCATTTGAAGCCACATGTTTAGATATGATGAATTCACACCGAGTATTTGTGAATGGCTGCACACAGAGTAGTTATATACCAAGGACAAATCAATGTAATTAGACAGCGCAGCAGAATGATAAGTGTTTTGAATAATTAGTTCTGATTGAAATAATGAAATCATCTTACAAGCCTGACAGGTGTGAAGCGATTCCTCTACTGTGATAGCCTTGTCCGAAGGCTAACTCTGAGATGAAGTACTAAAGAATGGTCAAAAATAAGCAAGGTCCAATGCATTTATTTAAACAAATACCAGGTCTCGCGTATTAATGAATTTACAGTCTGTCCCTTTTCTTTATTCGCGTATGTCATCTTCTCATGGCGAATTTACGTCATGACTTGCACATTTTCTCTTCGTTAAAAACACTGCCATTGTGATGGTTGTGATGAAGTGCTATTTTGACGCAACTCATTTATGTGTCATTAATCTAATTTTCATGGCCAAATACGCTGAAACAGAGTATTTTGTCTCACGTCATTCAGAAAATAATCCTAATCATCTTTACACCTCGGAACACTCTTGCATAACTGCATGATTTTCTGAGCGGTATATGATGACGTGTGCTACAACTTTACACACCGACACAGAATTAGAATAAACATGATAAAGAAGACAATCTGCAAGTATAATAAATAAGCAGGTTCGCGTTACAGGAAAAGCGCAAACAATCAAACAAGAAAGAAAAGGAGGGAGGGAGAGAGAGAAAGAGAGAGAGAGAGAGAGGGGGGAAGGGGGGGGGGAGGGGGGAGAGAACGAAAAGCAGACTGGAGCAAGTTGTGAAACGCTTTGTAACTGCATGGAAAATACGCTATACCAAATAATTCCATAGTTGGATTGTAAAAGGAGAGATAGGGATAATAAAGGCGAGGAGAGACAGACAAAGAGAGAATATAAGAAAAATAGACTGAAGAAGAAGAAGAAGAAGAAGAAGAAGAAGAAGAAGAAGAAGAAGAAGAAGAAGAAGAAGAAAAGAGAGAGAGAGAGAAAAAAAAACAACAACACAAAATGTAATTCTGAAATCTCTAACCTTTAAGACTTTTCGACGAACGCGATCACTGTCATGATAGTGGCACGGTCGTGGCAACCAGCCTGGCGTTGACTTCATATTTGCGCTGAAAGTTGACTAATTCAGACCATAGATGCTTCCCCTTCTTCTGTACTTGCCTCTGAGCAAACTTCCCATCGCTGTTCGATCAATCAAGATTTGAGAGTGATGAGTGATCTAGTGGGGTGGGTACGTAGCCACTAGGAACACGGGGAATGAGTGTAAGGTGAAGGGTACCCCCCCCCCCTCATTCGTGAAAAAAGAGTGACACATATTACGTAAACGATATGACTTGCCGCAATGTTTGGTGGGCGATTGATCGTATGCAATAATATTGTAGTCTTCTCTTGACAAAATAATAGATATATATAAAGGGTATTGGAGAGAGAGAGAGAGAGAGAGAGAGAGAAAAGATAAGGCGGAGGAGGGGAGAGTGTTTACTTGAGCTATTTGATAGCGTATCCCCCTTTAAATATTACCTTATTCTTTCTAGAATTCATGTAGGGTATTACTGGAAAAAAAAAAATCATTGATCACATAATGCGACGAGGCCCTCCCAACACCATTCCCCGTATGATCCCAGGTTTCGTCACCACATGGGAGATATTTCCCTATTCGTACGACCTGTTCCGAAATCACTCTAAACACTTTCAGTCATGCAAATTTAGTATGTATTAACGAAGAATTCAAAATAACGAGAAGAACACAATTTATGTAGCTTCATGTAGCGCTAATACTTTCCAAACACTTACATAAGTGATTACGTTAATATACGTGTATAATTAGGATACCCCTTCCATGCTAGTTACTCCATTAGGGCAGGGGTTTATATTATACGCTTGGTACATGCACAACTTCACACTGCTGAACTTCACGGATAACGAAATACATAATCAATAACCAGCAATGTTAGCATTGTCACAATGTAATTAATGTTTGATAGAGGATTCACAAATGGCTTTCGGTCAGTCATTGCCTTGTGTGTACCCCCCCCCTTTTTTTTTTTTAAATTACACATATTTTATTCATGGTTGCCTGTTCATGTATAAGGTATGAAAAATCTATTTATAACTCTATCAAACTTAGGTTAAAATTCGACCAGTATATTATCCTACCCAACACGCATGCATGTTTCCTTTTTACCCATTATATGTTTTTTTAGACTGAATACTTTGATATTAAAACGATTTTATTAACTTTAATGTACAGGTTACGGTCAGTCAGTCCCTGCACTAGTAGGGTGTACCTGTAATGCCCCTGGAAAATGGGAAAGCAAACTTGATAAATGCGAACAGGATGTATTAATCTTGGCCTAATAACCGATTGTGTACAACAGTGTCAACATCCACGCGAAGAAACTTGTCTCACAATTCAGTCATTTTTTTGGATTCCTTCTCGCCTCTCAACAAAGATATTTCATTCTTCGATTGCAAAGGCGGATCCAGGATTATGTAAAAGAGGGGCACACTATTTATTTTGAAACTTCTGACAAAGAAGCAAGCGAGCAAGAAAAAAAAATAAAAGGCACAATCCCAGATTTGTGTACTTAATAAAGCTCCTTGACAAATAAAAGAGGGCGCAGTGACCGTGGGCGCCCCCACACCTAAATCCACCAGTATTCGATGATAACTTGAACTTGTACAACTCAAACTTTAACCTGAAGAAGATTTAGAAAACAAAGGATGAAAGTGATATCGGCTGCTATTCATTCTCATCATCATTTTGTTTTTCTGTATCATAAAGATTTAAAATAGAAATGTTTATTATGATTATTCTCGTCACAACTAGGGCATAGTCATTTTACCATTTCTTCCTTAATTTAGTAAGCAGTAGTCACCTTTCAGGTATTTGACTCTGAGATTTTTTTTTTCATCGTGAAGAGGGTAGATATTCTGTAATAAAAATACTGTTATAAAGGTATTTATTTGAAATATAATCAATTTTGGAGGAAAGAGTTGCCAGGAGCACCAGAATTATTATACGCAACCAAGTGTTTTTGTATAGTAAAATAGGATCATCAACCAATCGAAATGACATGTTCACTTTTTAATATCATAATTTATTTTTTCATGGGAATCAGCATAATGGGTTATTCATTTCGCTTTTACTATTTGGTCTTCTTTTCGACATCATAGATAATTTATTTTTCCGTTCCCTGGATTGCAAATTGATTCCCTGTTTTCAATGTCATGAGTAACTTCAATGTGAAGAGTTTGGGTGTAAGTTGAAAGCAAGTCTACATCGATATTCTTAACACATATATAGGCGTATGAATGAGATGCATTTTACTCGCATGTCGTATAAAGTGCATACCTTTTAATCTTCAATGTGTTACATCGTGCAGACTAAAATTCTCACAGCTTCCTGCAAATCTCGCAATCGCGTCTCAAGAGAGTTCGCTGCGCCATGACGCCACGTCATCATCACTCACCCCGCCATAGGCGTAGATTACCAACGAGGGAGGCAGCGAAAGGGTGATCCCCCTAAATCGATTTGATGGCCACTGCAGCCACCGAGAGTTGTCGGGAAAGAGATTGGAAATGCATGTAGACAAGGTTGAGGACATAATTCTTGTCCTAAACCTGTATTAGAATACTGATGAGCACTTCAAGATGATTAATATGGGTGAAAACGCATTTAAGGAGATTATACTGTGTTAATTTGCAGAATTTACAGCACAAACATTATTATAAACATTTTAAAGCAAATAATGCGAATTGCAGATAGTCCAGCAGTGAAACGAGCATATAAAAAAAAAAAAAAAAAAAAAAAAAAAAAAAAACTTAATTCAAGGCAAAGCAGTAGAAAATTTAATATTATCACGACTATTACGAAAGTAAAGTGTCAGGTATAACATGAGAAAACCCGCTGAACAAGCATATTTTTGCAAACCATTTTGAAAGTCTTAATTCCAGTCAAAGAAGTGCAAATTTAAGTATCCGCTATTCAAGAACTATTCTATTATCTACTATATAAATATTACTCAGACGAAAATACTGAAATAAATATGTTTAAGCTGCGCGAAAAAGTATAGCGCATACCATTTCTAAAAGTGTTCCTTTATTTTATATCAAACGTTAGTTATTACTTGTATAATTGTTCCTTAAATAATGAATTTACCCATATAACGAAACAAATGCTTCCTAGTTATCACCGTAAAATTACTAAATTTATAACCTAGATAGATCAAGTTATTGTGCATCAAAGCTGCTGAGTTCTACATTGCAAGACATTGTAAATTCGAAGGATTTGGTCATCTCCCGGCATGCCCAAGGCACATTTAGAGCTTTGACCGGCACAAGAAATCAGATCAGCCCATCCCTTACTTCCATTCGCTGCTTCTCATCCATACCAAACTATAATGCGTGCTTTGCGGTATACGGAAATGCCGGGGAGCAGCAACCCCGCGTCTGAGACAGGCGTGGTCAGTTTTACGCAAATTAGGAAACACGGTTGAAATTGCCGACTTTATTTAGTCGTGTCATGAAATCCCACCTAAAGTGCAAATTACCAACCTTTTTCCTAATTGCATGTCTCTCCCGTGCCCTTTAACGGTGACTCGTGCACTTAGCAGTCAGCAGTAGCATCGATATGAATACGCGGGACTACAAGGATTAGTTGAGGTAATCCTACTCATGAAGGGATTACGGAGATGTCATGACTATTCATTTCAATTAAGATCACCTTAAATGGGATTTATGCTTATGATGAGGGACGTATGTTAGTTTAAAGTAATTACTGTGTGTTTAGATATGAGGGTGTTCTGATTTATGAACTGTCACTCAGGACAAAGTCACTTCGAGGAGATTCTGAGTGTCATGACCGAGGTTCTGGCATGTCCGAGGTTTATAGTCCTCGTCCCCAGAGGTTGAATGAGAAACTGCGTGTTGCTAGATGATAGCTCTCATACAATTACCAGTGTCTGAGTCTAGTCACAGGGGAAAAGAAAACATGTATGATATCTAGGTGACGCCTTTTCTTTTCCGTATGATGGTAAAGGTAAAATCAGCAAACTGAGACACGTTTTGACAATTCGTAAAATAAAGCATCAAAATGTCTTAAAATGTTGAATTCATAGCTGTAAGACGTTTCCGTTCGCTGTGACCATCTCCTGATTATATGAAATTAAAACCATTTTCAGATAGATATACAATTTTCAGTATGATTATTAGGTGTTTGTGCAATCCTTGGATGTCTTTTTGAGCATTGCATTTCTTTATGGGGGAGGGGAGTGGCAAATTAAGATTCTTTTCCTAAAAAAGTTTTAAAAGAATGAATAATTTTTTTTTTTTTTTTTTCAATCGAGCGAGCCTAAAATCGTGATTATGCACGACCTCACAAATAAGGTCGTCAACTCACAAGTTACATTTTGTCTGTCTAGCTCAACCGGCACTTTCATCTTCAAAAGCTCATGCGAGGGAAATCTCACTCGATGCTACGGCTACTGCACTAATTAGCAACATTTCCATGTATTCCTGGTCTGTGGATACTCATCAAACTATAGATAGCGTTATTCACATTGCACAGTGGTCATTACGATTACAGTCTCACAAAAGCCATATGTAGCCGCGTTCACATTGCCCACTGGTCTATGCATTGCCATCTAACCGTAGATAAATTAGTTCACATTACGTAGTGGTCATCATCTAGCCCTATAATTATTCTTGTTCAGATTGCTCAATGGTCAGTGCCTTGCCATTCCGCCATAGAAAGCCTTGCTCACATGGTAAATGGTGAATGCATGCTTACCCAGTCAGCATCGTTCATATTAATTATAAAAATGGTCAATGCATTCAGATCCAAGCATAGAAAGCCTTGTTCACATTGCACCATTGTCAATGCATTCTTATCTAGCCAAAAAGAGCATCATTCACACTGCCCGATGGTCATTGATCTTAATCATACCTTAAATAGCCTTATATACTCACATTGAACACTGGTCTATTCATTCTTAACCTACAATATTATGGGTTTGTTCACATTGTCCAATCTTTGTGGCAAATCCACTTTGAACCCAACTTCAGCCCTTTCTTCCAATGTTAACGCTCTGTGTTTCGCTTTTGCCCTTGAACCCGAGAGTGACATTGTGTCTCAATTTTCTTGGTGACACAGATTGTTCTTCTGTTCGGGAGTATCACAACAAGACCTCCAAAAGTCTTGAGGGGTGCATTGGAGTTTGGGTGATTCACCCACTAATAAAAGAACCACAATCAAGTGCAAACTGTGTCACCAGGAGATTGAGACACACAGAATGTCACTGTCAAGTGCCCTGGTAACCCCCAAACAGGCGTCTTCACTGTCACGGTATGGCGAATCTACACATCGAAATAATATACTCTCAAAGAGAAGGTTAAGTTCTGTTAAAGTTGAAAAAAGTGAGTTTTCTCATCTTTTTTATGTCAGTTTGGAAGAACATCATTAATGAGAAGAAATATTTGTAATATGACGAGAAATAGCTGAAAAGTCTGGACATATTTTCATCTGTACATGCCACAAGCGTGTGTAGTCTCACGCATACACATTTCTGTGTGCGGTGCATATGACTCCCAGCAAATTTAAGTCAATTTCTTATCATTTTGATGATTTAAAAACCTCTCAATATACATGGTCTACACCTTTTCTTATGTACTACATATTAATCAACCATTCCTCAATTACCTCCAGGTATATCTTTTTTCACGGTGCAATGACATGACCAAAGATCTTCCTTTGTATTAACATGTTTCAAGTATGCAGCTTCTCACTTTATACGAACTGAGGAATTAAACTCCATTACATTAAAATCAATTGTTATGGTCATTTCTTAATGAGTCACATTAAGAGTGAATTCCCTCACCAGCATTTGGTAGGAGGTAGACGAATAAAGTTTAGGAAAAGGGAAACATTTTATGGTGGTGTTATTGAAAACTACCATTTGTTACCACACACTAATCTGACCATGATTTGACCTGATCTTCGTAAGGCACGTCAGTAACTGCAATAAAATGATCGTGCAACACTCTAAAAACCTATGTGTTATTGAAATCAACATTTAAAATGCCGAGGGGTCAGCGTCTTTAAAAGAGGAGAGTTAACACTTTCAATATGCTAGAAGAAATCTTATGCTCGTGGATCATTTCAACTTTTCGAGAACGATATCACCCTATCATGTCCATGGTCCCCTTAGAATGTTGGATCTACACTGTACTTTACAGCGTATACTCAAATATTAACCAGAGAAAAAATACTTAAAGGGTACCAGTCACAAAAAAAATAAAATATTTTGCTCTGTATATTAGAGCTTCCATCTCGTTACACTGTATTCAAAATATGGGCTTCAAATATTCATTCTATAACGATAAATTGCAATTTTAGTTACACTCTCTATAAACGGAAAAACGACTCGTTGGTAGACTAATCGACGCACCCGTGCGCGCTCGCCAAGAAAAGGGCTCGCGCGGAACCAAACTCGGAGTTCGGTTCCACGCGAGCATTTTCATGTTATCCTTTATTTCCTCTATACTCCTTAAAACGGTTGACCTATGTAATGCCAGATAAAGTTATTTGAGGTTAATTTTATACTTTCTAGCTGTATTTTTTCAGGTGACTGGTACACTTCAAAACAAATGTTGTAAAGATACGTCCAAGAAAATGTATTTTGAGATATATACATACGAGTGAACTGAATTAGCAATGGGGAAGATATGAGGAAGGGGGTAGATAATGATGACATGAGGGGGGGGGGGGGGTGGCTGGCCAAGCTAGTTGGTCATGTTGGCCTGTTGCATGTTGGTAGGATGTTACGTGGCAACCGTTTCCGTCCAACAAAAGTCCATACAAGGACACTGACGTCACTGTGCTAGACAAGGTAAAGGGACAGGTGGCAAGATATCATTGATACCAGTATACTTGCTACAGGTTAATAGGTTTATCTCTTTATAGTTCTTACTGTTTGATAGTTTTGGTTAATATATGTTCAATCACTACATCTCATTTCGATCAGGATGACCGCATTATTTTGATCAATGCATTTCGAGTATCATTCGTTAATTTTTTGTTTAATATATGTTTTCTATGTTAAATGTAATTGATTTCACATATTATTATAAATGTATTCCTGGTATCCGTTGCTATAAAGGGAAAATAGCAGTGGATATCAGCGTTTGAATGGCAAGGTAAGCATGGTAATAGTGCGGTGACCTTGATACAGGAAATTATAGGAGATGCAGAAAAGGCGTTCAATCGGAGACGACGAAATACATCCTGCGTCAAATTGTGGAAAATAGGGGCAAAGCAATAGGTGGAACAGACATGTTTTTAAATGTAGACAGGATGAAATAGATAAGCATTCCAGAAAACAAACTTACAGAGTTGGTATTCAGTGAGTAACGTAAGAATAGTGTTTACTCCAGACATAGTTTCTTGATCCCATAGACATAACCTGAGACGGCTGGATTTTCATGTTCTAGTTTAAACGATCAAAGTTCTCTGTCCAAGAGCTTTTTTTCCTTTGTTCATTCAAGGCTACCATACATTCACGAGAAGAGCTTCTGTTTCACCGACAACCAGTCTCGTGTTTCAGGATCCTAATTACCGCGCTCATGGTCAATGGTAAATTCCTCACTATTTTTTTGGCGGCAGAAAGTACAGCCTGGCACGCGGTCGCCAAAGTTGGTGCAAAAACAACAGACAGCAGGTATAAGCGGCATTTATGTATAGGTAGGGATTTGCTGTATTCCGAGCCAATGAAATATAGGCGACACTTGGTATCTTTAAAATGTCTGCTTCTTCAGGGGCAACCGCGATCCAGAAGATGCTTTTATAATAACTTCTACATCCTAAAAGTTGCAATGTTTGACCGTGTTAATTTCTTGCGCCTGTACAAAGGAGGCAGGATACAACAGCCCACCTTTAAGATTGCAACAGTAGTGGAAGTGCTTCATATCAAGTTGAATATTGCACTCCTAAAAGTGTGATATTGCACCTTCAATTTATTTCTTTGTATTATAGCTGGACATGCATTGTATATAGTTCGTTTACCCTCTTTTTCTCCTGGATAGCACGGGGTTTTTTCTTTTAAAGCACGCCCTTTACAATGTTTACGTTGATTAGGATATGACGAGGAAACTGCAACCACAGGATTCTTGGTCCCATTAGATCTCAACCATGGCTGTCCCTTGAATGATCGCTGAATTAGAGCCAGTAGAATACAGCATGATGATAGGAGATACAGAAGAACAACGCTGTATATCAGATACCTTTTAGTAGGCTCATCATGTCCCATAACCTCCTGGTCTTAGGGGCACCACTGATGATAGTTTGACGACTTCCTGCCATCTTGTTCTGTCCTTCGCCATTCTTTGGTAGGTTTTGGTAGTCTGTGCATTCACGAAAATTGGGATAATGCGAATCTGATAATAATAAACACTTGCTTGGAAACTCAGATTCCATATTTGCCCCATGCATGTAATCATATCAGGGGAGCGTTTCATTAAGCGTTTTGTCAGTGATTTTTACCGACAAATTTTCTCTCAGCCAGTCAGATGCAAGGATTTCAGTAGCTTATAACAGTTGTCGGTAAAAATCACAGACAAAACGCTTGATGAAACGCTCCCCAGTACACAGAAATCTCTGGGTTGTTCAATTTTCAAGGACGCATGTCGGAAACATACTCTTACATTCAATTTCTACTTCTCACTTGCAGGGGATGCTATAATAGGGGGATTTACGTACTTTTGAATAGAAAACAATAACGATAATTTCCTACATGCATGGCCGAAAATAATCTATAATAAGTAAACTATTATTAGACCTGCTAAAAACTGATTTTTCATGATTCCATTGATAAGAAAGTCTGGAGGATTCTTCGTCATCGATGACTCTACGCCATGTTTCAATTGGCCTTTTACCAATTCGTACACAAGGTGTTAGTTCGATTGGGTTATCATTAACTGCGCTGGTTGAGCATGTAATTCAACATAATTTAATTTCAGATTTATACTACAGAAAATCAGTTTAATAGTCCCAAATAGGCAAATCCTTAAATCACAAGAATCTGAAAAAAAAAACCTTTTCCCACATCTCAATCAGGATTCGCACAATGCATGATTGATTCATGGAAATGAGAACTTCAAAAATGCAACAGTTTTCTGGTAATTCCGTTACCAAAGTTGTATAGCTCAATATAATTAATGCAAGTGGACACTTTTGGTTATGAACGAGTTCAGGTGAAAGAATGCGTACATATGCAGATTACGAATTGGTGAGAAAGGGACCGAAGTCCAAAATTAGTGCATAGCCTTCAAAAATGTGAGCAAAATATCCCTCATTTGTAATTCCGTTACCATGGAAATGCCCAATGTTTGCACTGTTCCGATTATAATTCTTTTTTTTTAAGCTCTGCTCTCACGAGGTGTCATTTAAATTACATCATTATCTGCGCTTATCGAACACTTAAGGCACTTAATCCACACACCAGTAATGTTATCAAAAGTATTGTTTGTACCGTTTATTTTGCAATCACATTTTAAAGACAGTACAAGTCAATGACCAGCTGACGCGGTCTTAACCCTTTCAGGACAGGAATTATTTAAGTCCTAAATTGATCACAATTTGTTCTTCAAATTGGCAACAATAATATTTTTCTTTTAGTGCTACATGGTTCTAATAAGGTGTAATGTGTTCTAAAATAATATATATGGTTTAGAGTTTTGTCGAAAAGTTGAAAAAATTGCCAATTTTGATGAAAAACAATGATTTTGAACCTCTCAATGTGTTGCCAATTTAAGGATCTCAAAGTTTATTCTCGTTTTTAAAATTCCTGGCATCAAACGCAATATGGTTATGCAATAAAAATGGACATAGTGTGTGTAGAAAATTTTGCTCTTTCTACTCATGCATCTGGTATATTTTTTAGAGCTCTTAATTAAAAGTTATTGAGCCAAACCACACAATGTGGTCAATTGTCTTGAAAGGGTTAACGTCAGCAAATGACGCTTCGCGGGAGCCGGACTTTTATACGACCGCGCCAGTAGCTGACACAGGCATTAATTCAGCAAATGGCAACCCGTCTGCAACAGGCACAAGGCTGTAAGGCTGATGCAGTCAGGTAGTATATAAAAGTTTGTATAGACGCACTCAAGGACCAGTCTCATCCCTTGCGTCCTGAAAATGAGCTTATCAAGCCGATCCTTTCAAGAAGTGATAGTAACAACCATATCGTGTTATGTTTTGAGGATGTATCCTCGTAACACGTCATGCATTTAGGGAATTCCTCTTTTAACCAATTCCAGGGGACAGCCCCGAATTCACGCTTGTGAAGTCAAGTCTAAAGTACTATATATTTCAAAATAAGTATAAGCAATATTTTGCTACTACTGACTTAGTTATACCGCATTTTCTGTGCAGTTTTATAAGCCTTATGAATTTGACGATAGTTTCCTCATAATGCTAAGTTCGTTTATCATGTTTACTCCATCCACGGTCTCGATTCTCACGCTCATTATATGAGATCTATTGATTTTGCTTTGTGAATCGCACAATCTTATGTAATTGCCTGAGTATCGCCCAACATATCAACAGACCAATGGTCGGATACCATCCTAATAAAGTATGCTGTGAATCTAGCCCTGAACGGTAAGTAACGCAAGGAGAAACATCAAACTTTATTTCACCAAGAAAAAAATCATGAGCAGCCTGCTTGCTCTATCATTGTTATAATTTTTGTTATTATATTGATGTGTAGTTGTGATTTAGAAAGATGAAATGGATGGACAGGGAGATGAATAAGCTTTCAAACACCGAGAACGCATACAAACGTACAGCGCATTCATCATAGGTATCCCATGTAATGTGATCAAAACCGTCACGTTGGCCTCCGATGGGCTAAACCGTGTATACAAGCAATTCAACGTCGACACAAATATCCTGATCATACATCTACTAATGTTTTATCTTGATCGAATTTTGGCAAGTCCACCCTGCTAATTTTTTTAGGAAAAGTACTTGATATTGCGTATCCTTTCAATAAGAGAATATCAAGGTCTCCCTTTGAAGGAAGTGCAAGCCTATATAGGCCTCTGTGATTTTAAGATTTAGATATAATTATGCAAAATAACAATAATATTTAAATTTCAATTATTTTCTGTATTTATTCCAGTAACTCCTTTTTTCGACATCTGTTTATGTACATGTATGTTTTTGATTTACTCATCATTGTGTTACAACCTATGTGATTTTAAAACTTAAATATATACAGTATAACAATAATAATAATTACATTTTCATTATCTGTATTTACCCCAATAATTCCTTAACATTGTCTTTTCCATTATATTCTTATATTCGCTTTCACTTTAAAAGTCATTATTGTGTCACGACCTATAATATATATATATATATATATATATATATATACAGTGGCGGATCCAGGGGGGGGGGGGGCAATCCCGGCCCGTGCCCCCCCCCCCCTTTTGAGGAAAACAATGCAATGTGCCCCCCCCCCCCTATTTTCGATTTTGCCCCCCCCCCCTTTTTCGAGCAGAAAACTTTTTTTTTTTTTTTTTTTTTAATTTTTGCTTGTCAGAGAATTATGGAGGGGAACTGGACCATTTAACCCCCCCCCCCCCCCCCCCACTGAGCGACTTTTGGAGGGCTGGCGAGAGACCAAAAAAATATGGGTCTCCCTCCAAGCAGTTTCCCAAAGTTGACAATCCTGCATTTGTGTGTCCCCCCTTATACGAGTTCCTGGATCCGCCCCTGTATATACATGTATATATATATATATATAATGCCGTCATTGTATAATATAAACCAGTGCAGAATTCGCGATGGGGACAACACAAACGCTATCAAGCATACTTATTATAATAACAGCAATATATACAAGAAAGGTATTTGAAGATTAGAAATGCTATTGAAACGTCAGAAAAAACCCGATTTCTGTTTTGTTACTCTTCATGTTCGACGTCGTATGAATACCCCCACGCCGTTGGGTTGTTGATGTGTTCCGGTGTATTGTCATTTTGTGGGACCTGGCTTCCTTTTAAATTTACATCACCTGTCGCTTTTGACGTCAAAAACAATTTAAAATCGTCCCACAATTTTCCCTTTCCCTTGATTAATCATACACCACCTTTGTCTATCTAACCCCCCCCCCCCTCTCTCTCTCTCCCTGTCTCAATGGCGTCACTAGATTATATTGGATGGGGGTGGGGTGTTGGACCAAATTTGCCAAATAATCAGTTATTCGAAAATTTGTTGACAAGCATAACGTAGAAGAAGAAGGAACATAACGGTTTCAAAATGGTAAAAAGAAGCCATCGGATATTCAAATTTACCGACCATGCCGACAGAGGTTTCAAACAAGCAATTTCTTTCGATTTCTTTCTATATATAATTATTTTTCCTCCTTTCTTCCAACCCCATAGACTATTTACATTTCTACGTACTAATGCCCCCTTTCTAGGATTTTACCTATGCCCGTATCTTTTTATTCCCATGTATTTCTCCTCCCTTCTGTCCTAGTCCTATAGCCCCTCTTTATCCTCTTCTCTCTGGCCCGAATTCACAAAGGAGGTTTGGTATAAACCATGGTTTAAACCCCCTCCTGGGTTTTTTAAGCGTACGTGCGCACGGAATCCGATCCAATCATATATTTTCTTTGAATGCGCGCATGGGCAATTTGCGCTTATTTACGCTTATTTTAGTACGCTTACGGAGGTTTAAACCTTACCCATGGTTTAAACCTCCTTTGTGAATTCGGGCCTCTATGTCAAATTAACATTTATATCCTGTTTTATACCTAGTTCTGTAACATTTTTGCCTTGAGTATTTCTCGCATTTTAACCCGATGACTACTGAATTCTCAAATTCCCTATAGGCTTGATACAGAGACCACCCGGATCCAATAGACAAAGGATTAACAAGAAAACTCTCAGCAACCTCTGCAAAGAGTAACAATTAAAGGGATAGTCCACCCTGGTATTCAGTTGATTTGAATAAAAGAAGAAAAAATGAGATAAACGCATAAGTGAAAGTTTGAGCAAAATCCGACAAGAAATAAGAAAGTTATGAATATTTGAAGTTATAATTAATCAAACACAAACACATTTTAACAAGAAAACTCTCAGCAACCTCTGCAAAGAGTAACAATTAAAGGGATAGTCCACCCTGGTATTCAGTTGATTTGAATAAAAGAAGAAAAAATGAGGTAAACGCATAAGTGAAAGTTTGAGCAAAATCCGACAAGAAATAAGAAAGTTATGAATATTTGAAGTTATAATTAATCAAACACAAACACATTTTAACAAGAAAACTCTCAGCAACCTCTGCAAAGAGTAACAATTAAAGGGATAGTCCACCCTGGTATTCAGTTGATTTGAATAAAAGAAGAAAAAATGAGATAAACGCATAAGTGAAAGTTTGAGCAAAATCCGACAAGAAATAAGAAAGTTATGAATATTTCTGAAGTTATAATTAATCAAACACAAACACATTTTAACAAGAAAACTCTCAGCAACCTCTGCAAAGAGTAACAATTAAAGGGATAGTCCACCCTGGTATTCAGTTGATTTGAATAAAAGAAGAAAAAATGAGATAAACGCATAAGTGAAAGTTTGAGCAAAATCCGACAAGAAATAAGAAAGTTATGAATGTTTGAAGTTATAATCAATCAAACACAAATTTGCAACTTGAATGAGCGCATGTCATCAAAATTATGCAGAATCATCCTCACTGTATACCCTTCATTGTACACAGGCGTGTGCTTTTTCCCCTCTCAGCGCTTGACTCGTTTCGTGTTCACACAAGTATGAAATAATGTCAGAAATGTCATTCTGTATTAAATTTTGGCAAAGCTTCATTAAAGGATACTTAATCAATTTGATTCACTGGGGATAATAGCTTAATATTGGTTGGTCACGATGTATCGTGGAAATGATTAATATTGCGTGTAATGTTCTAAGTTGATATAATGTCATTATTTCTAACTTTGTCTACATGTCTGCCTGTCAGTCTTACTGTCAGTCTTTTAATTGAATTTCTTCATTTATTTATTTTTTTCATGGGAATTGAATTATATCACTTTAATAATCTTTATCTTAAAGAACCCACAAACGATCGAGATTTAAAAAAAAAATATATTGATTTTGATTAAACGTCTCTCTTCATATTTTCCCTTTTCGAAGTAAATTTGGAAGTTTTATTTATTTATATCTTAATGCAGTCCCAGAAAGTTCAGTGGCTCATATGATCCATCACCTTCTCTTCATATGTTCATATTATTAAAGTGAAGTAATTACATATCAGTATGAATACTGGAAGAGAGTGTAAGAGAGAGAAGGGGAGAGAGAGAGAGGGGGAGAGAGAGAGAGAGAGAGAGAGAAAGGAGGGAGGAAGAGAACAGAGAAGAGAGAGAGAGGGAGAGAGAGATAGAGAAGGGAGGGAGAGAAAAGTGAAGAGAAAGAGAGAGAGAGAGGGGGGGGGGGTGAACAAATTATATAAAAGAAGAATATAAAGAAAGGAGGGGAGAGATGTATATCCAAAGAGAAAGGTGCTAGATACAGAGAGGTACAGATCGAGGTTGAATCCTCAGCGTATCTCACTCCTCAACAATCTCTGACACGACTACAATTTAACAGAAAAGCGCTCCATAATAGGTTCGCTACGATCTGTTATGGATTATACCCCGAGTCTTTGATTTCTAATCCTGCAGGATAAAGTCGCCTAAAACCTCAGACGGTTTATTAACACACCTAAATCTCCATCTTACACAATATTTACGCAGACGAGATCCCTCTTCCAAAAGCCCAGCTTTAGTCGGATTTCCCTTTTTCTATCCACCTGGATTGGGGCCAAAGACCTCTTTCTCGAAAGCGACACATTTTCTCCCCCTTTCTTCTTCTAAAGTGTCGCAGGATTGGCAGAGTTGAACGGATTTTACGTATACATATACCGAGTCGAGTTAAGACCATATTTGGCGTCAAATTTTGCTCTCATTACCTCCTTTTGACGACGAGAATTGTGTTTGTCTTCCGATATGATATCCCCAATTTTTGAGAATTAGCAAGAACAAAGAAAGTCGGAGTTGCTCAAAGATTACCAGTGAATATGAAATTTCAGAGACACCGTACCAATCGCTTTGTATTAGTTATTCAGTTTCTTTTAGAACTGGGTTAGAAATCCTTTAGACCTATTTATCCTTCCTTCGACAATTGCTATTTCTGTCTACAAAATTGAAATGAAGGCCTGTACCGTTACCTAGTAACTTCCTTTGTTTCGTCTTATCATTATGATTTAGGTTATCAAATTCAAGAATTATTCGCCAACAAGTTTCTGGGAAAAACTTAATTTCATTGTACAGTATTATTCGTTTTTATTGATTATTAGCTCACATGAGCTTTATTGATAACATTATGATTTTGCTCTTTATGTAGTTATTAGTCAGGTTCACACGAAGGAAGCTAAACTTTAAGTTTCGCTTGTAATTTCAAAGCCTTGAGTTATCTTGTAGTTTCAGACCATATGAACGGACTCGTTTCGAAACTTTAAGTTTACTTGTATTTCTAGAACCACAAGCGAGCTTTTAGTTAACGCCGAAATCACGAGCAGCGGGGGTCCTCCGTTGTAGTTATGGACCTTGTGGACAGAATAAACTTTAACTTTAGCAAACTCGTTGTTAACGATGACCTCTCTGTTCATGTTAAACTATGGTCGCTCGACTTGTAATCTCAGAACAACGAGCGACGTTGTTTCAGGCCCGTGTGAACCCTCGTCGTTGTTAGTGAGTCGTTGTTTCGTTAACTTTAATCTCGCTAACTTAAAGTTTCGAAATCACAAATCCCGTATGTACGTAGCTATTATTCCTAAAGTTATGCCAGTGACATCGCCGTCCCCTATCTTCGGAAACCTGTCAAGCGGAGCAAAATGTATCATTTACAGTTATACTTCTAGATGAGCTTTAAAATGTTTCATTACATTTCAAGAACAGGATTATGATAAAATGACTACAAACAACGAATTGCAGTCTTTCGAAATGTTCTACCAAGTTTTCTAGACGTTGTTGAGGACAAGAACTATAAAAATTAATGCTTACAAAATAGTTGATAGAAATGCGTTATCAAACTTGTGTCAACCAGCTTATTGGGCATGTGTAAGGACAAACCTGAAAGTGTTTCGTCACAGTTACCCATGTTTATTCCGTGTTATACACGACAAAGCTATAATCATAATAATGATGCATTTAAAAATTGTTCTCAAAGCAGCTGAAAATGATGGGTATTTTTTTTTCTTAAACTCTGTGGGTGCCAGACAAAGTACACGCTGTCGGATCTGTGTATACGGCTGTAACAAATCCGCACCTCTGGCACTGACAGTGTGGGATTAACTTACATTACTTGTTTTCTGATGAGGAATGGTCCCTTGGCTTAAACTATTAATTTGGAAGGCGCATCACTTTGCATTCAAACTTATTCCCAACGGTCCCACCTACTCGTACCCATTGCCAAGTTTCGGCGCAACATTTCTGAAAATCTCGCAAGGCCATACAAGTCCAAGGATTCATGTACAGGCCATATGTTTGCTACTGCACTGAGTGAACGATAGTTATCACGTGCAAAATATTTTGGATCTTCACTCATTATACCTTAGCCTGATATGATGCTGATTAGCAGCTATGTTTTTTTCTATATCGAAAGCAGGAAACGATGGTCTATTTCAATTTCGATGGAACGGCATCAGACGCACTGATTATACCCTACACGCACTGGACAGGCTCGCGTACATTTGGCGCCTCCAGACTAATTTAGGGGTAGTGTCTACACGTGGTTTTCTCTTTGTACCACGTCACTCTAAGCATGTCATCTTTAATTATTGCAATGCTGTTTTTTTTAATCCACTTTATGTAATTTCAAATTTCGAGAATACTTTTTTTTTTTTGGTCCCGGCTGTCTCACCGCGAGATCGTTGAATTTTTGGCGCTTTTCAACACCCCCTTCTGAGTTCTGACAAATCCTGAACCTGTATTACAATTCAATGCCCTGTTTCATTAAACTCGTCATGCTTGTTATTAATAACAATTAATATAATTTCTGGAAAAATGTTATTTAATTCCTTATACCTGACATCCCATACTATATACCGACTCGTATATTAAGGTATCATGTAGCCCCCATCCCCGGCTGCTATCCATTCAAGCATTCTTGCTTATGATAGCTGGGCCCCTGCATTTATCTCGATTTATTGACTTACCTCCATAATTTGAATATTATCTAAGTATATATATTCTATTTGTAATTCAGTTGTCACATTTTATTTGTATCAATTCTGATTTGTATCATTATTGTATGCAATGTTTGCATTTGATTTCTTAATAAATGCAGAAACACCTGCTAAAAAAAAAACACAAAAAAAACTGCCCCATTTCTATGACAAATTTTGCTCTCATCCAATCAGATTCAAGGATTTCAGTAGCGTATAAACAATTATTATTGTAACTTGGTATTGATAACAAGTTTCATGAAACGGGGCCCAGGTTTATACCGTTGCAGTAGACCCATAATAATTATTTTTATGATTACTGGATCGCGTCTATAAGTAAGCGGAAGAGGGGGGGGGGGGGTTAAAGGGGAAAACCCATATTTGTCATATTAACACTTGAGTGAAAATATTAAAAAACAAAACAAAACAAAAACTAAACAAAAAAAACAGAGAAACAAAAAATTAAAACACATCCATCATGTCCATGGCATGTAGCTGCAGTGTTCCTCCCGGTCAATTTTAAGGTATTCTTTGTCAATGATTTAATAGACTTAAGTTTGCTTCTGAAAAATGTGATTCCCCCCCCCCCCCCTTTTGACACTTGTCATTGCTTGTTGAGCCATGCTTCCCTGTTAGACTGTTAGAGATTCGTATGAAATGTAACCACATTCTGTCACACATGTACACGGAAGTATGGATAAATGGACAGCTATGCATTTATTATATAACTGTTTACTAATGTTTTTGGTTGATTGGCTGTGGTCTACATGTGGATGAAACGAGGTTAATGAGCTATTATATCTTTGAAAATATATACTCAGTAGTGTTTTCATGGTTTATCGTGCATCAAACTTCCGATATCGAGAAGAGAAGTGAAGTTGATCCTTTGGGCAGTGTTTTTCTGAAAATGGAGTTTGAAAACCTACTTAACGGCTACTTAAGCAAACCAAAAACAATTATCTGTATTTGGAGAGTCCTGCTTTAATTGGTTTGAATATGCGATTGCGATTAGTGGGGTCAATATTTGTGAATAAACTTCTATCGAGCTTTGAAAGTACATTGTCAGCTTTTAACGCACGGTGTGACTAATGTTAATTAAATGCTGGATCGATCAGTTTAAGGAAAGTCCATTTGCAATCAGCTCCCCCTGTTTCATCTTCTTTATTTCCCCTTTCTCTCGCTTTCTTGTTGTCTGTCTTCTTACTTTTGCATTTTCATTATCTTCTTCTTCTTCTTCTTCTTTTCTTCTTCTTCTTCTTCTTCTTCTTCTTCTTCTTCTTCTTCTTCTTCTTTTTTTTTTCTTCTTCTTCTTCTTCTTCTTCTTCTTCTTCTTCTTCTTCTTCTTCTTCTTCTTCTTCTTCTTCTTCTTCTTCTTCTTCTTCTTCTTCTTCTTCTTCTTCTTCTTCTTCTTCTTCTTCTTCTTCCCCTTCTTCCTCTTCTTCCTCTTTGTCATCTTCTTCCCTCCCCTCCCTCTTTTTTTCCTTGTCAATTTCCCTCAACCCCGTTTTATTCTTCCCTAGATGATTCTATGTTATAAATTTAAATATTTCTCAAGTTAACTCCGTGGTACTCAAATATTTCTTTCTACCAGTAGAGTGATAAAAAAAAATTTAGAAAAGGAAAAGTAAATATTCAATATATTAAAAAAAAATGAAACGTAAAAAAAAAAAAAAAAAAAAAGAAACAATAATGAAATGAGGACGGGAAAAAACTATAATGCAAAATGAATTGGAAAAAAAAAGTAGGAGGAGAAAAAAAAAGATCTTTAATGCGAATAGATCATATATTCCAAAGTTCTCCAAAATCGCTCTTAAGTATAAGAAGCGAGACGATTACTTAGTACAACCTAATTTAAAAGTCATTCTGTCATAGCTAGAAAGAACAAGGACACTTATCATCCCTTGATCGGCTCAGCTTAATCCCCTCAACTATGGATCAGCTTGACTGGAGATAAATAGAGCCTAAATCGAATTGAATTAAAAATCGCTTAACACAAAACACTCCTTACTGATACCTCTCACCAAAGCAGTCGAGGTATATTATCTCTCTCTTCTCTCTTCCGTTACATTATTAAAAGAAAAAGAATTGGAAAGAAAAAAGACAGAAGGGAAGAAAGAAAGCGGGGAAACGGAGCGAAATAAAGAGAAAGGAAACGTGTGTATGACAGAGAGAGAGAGAGAGAGAGAGAGAGAGAGGGAGGGTAATTTAAAGGAAACATTTAAATACAACAAAGTTCTGTTTACAAAAATGATGTAAGGCCTGAAGCGCACGGGGTATTATGTGTTTTTTTTTAAATCTTGAGTTTTAAAAAGTAAATCCCCATGCGCCTCCAAATAGAAATTATATTTTAATGTATTGATAAAGTTATTTAGTTGTTTTCATATGGTATGTAAAAAAAAGGGTCGGTATATAGAGTTATGCATAATTAAATCAATGATGAAAGCAAAACAATACACTTTCCAGCAACATCGTTTGAACGGTAGATGTCAAGATTATACAGAATAATATAACCATATATCCCTCGACTGTTTCGATTTGAAAATAGTTTTTTAGAACCTCTGTACGACGAGAATCAAACATCTCTGTTACAAGATTCCAGTGAATACTGCACCACTCTAGAAAGAGAGAGCATACGCGCCAAGGTTGTCCCCATTTCCATGCTTCTCTATAAACATGTCAACTTCTCCAGCTCCTTATGTCAAAAGTTTTGATCAAGAAAGTTCTACAATGGAACATTAAGCATCTAACGCTTCATACGTAATCCTGCTCGCGAATTTGTCTTTTCTCTCCATCTCTCTATTTTAAAACTTTTTTCTCCAGCTCGAGTGATAGATAAAGGTCGCCTTTTGGTTCGTAAACCACTTCTCGATGTGAACTGTAAATAGGGTCGATTGTGCTCGACAAAATCTGTACCTAATCGTATTATACTTACGTTCGCTTTTATTGAAATCTTTATTTGTTAGCCAGTCGCCAGCACCCAACCAAAACCACCGCTCTTTCCTAAGTCAATGGGAGCAGCTCGACCGGCCGGACCCCGGGCTTTTGTTTCTTGTAGTTATTCTACAACACTTACATCGTGTATAAGGGCGTGAAAAACAAGTTGCCATTAAGTGCACAAACATTCTTTAATCCAATGCGTACCGTGTTGTTTCAACATACACGCCGACTTGCAAAAGAGAAAGGAAAATAAGGGAAGAGTGGCACAAAGGATGAAAGGCTTTTAGGAGGAGTATGTTGACAAAACATATCGACTTCTAGCTGTGTGTTTATCTGTTTTAAGAACTGTTTTATTCTCATCGTCCCCGAGTGCTTCAAATTAGCTTCCGGATGAGTGGCAAGGAAAGGGGGTGTAATGATATTTTTGGAGGATGCGTTTGTCGATCGAGAGAGGAACATAAAAGCGACGGCATCTTGAAAAATCAAAATCGACTTTTTAATCGCTAATGTACACTGATGTAATGACGTCATCGCAGGGCAGGAGAAGAGAAAACGAAAGAAGAGAGAGCTGACAGAAAAGAAGGAGAAGGTGTATTCCAGATTGAGGAATGTCTTGGAGTTGGTTCTTGATCTGAGGTAGAGAAAGTTAGGATGTTTTCCCTCGCTCTCCATGGTAGCCATTGAAGACAGGGCACGCCCGGTCAATTCGATTGACTTCGCTTAGCGCACATCGGGCCGGGGGAAGCAACGCCACGGCACATACATGACATAGGCAAGTCCACTATCAATCGTCTCTTCTCTCCAACGTGCAGGCATAACAAATGTCTTGCCAGATATCATCACCATTTGATGTTTGCTTCATAACGTACATGAACTTCATGGTTTTTCTTTGACAGATGGTTCAACCAGCTTTTCGCGATTTGCAGCTAAACCAGCACTCGGAGGGGTCACACAGTCATGTGCCTGAAACTGACCAAGATTCGAATAGAGCTGCACGCTCTTATCTAATTCTAAATTAGTTAATTGTCTCTTCAAAGCGAACGCATCGATATCTTATTTTATTGAGTAGAACCTTGACAGGTACACATCTTCTTCATTTCAAGGTAGTCATACTTGGACATGATGTAATAGCACTTAGCGTTGTCATGGTTATTGACTTATGATTTAATCAACTTGAACAGATATCTCTGCATATTGGCTTAATTCAACAGAATTTTGAAACAATATTCTAGCTCCAAATTGAATCAAAACTTTCTTGACGCATTACACGCCTTGGAAGGACCATGCCGAGCGGGGATATCGTAATGATAGCTTTATCATCAAGAAGGAGATAACATTAGTGTTTCGTGGTGAGTCAAGAAATTTGATGATTTTGATAATTATTGTCATGTTAAAGCCGAATACATGGATAATTCTGAACAAAGCAATGGGATTGCGAGAAAGAAAGAGAGAGAGAAAGAGAGAGAGAGAGAGAGAGAGAGAGGAAGAGGGGCATACAGACATACATACAGAGAGAGAGAGAGAGACAGACAGAGACGGAGAGACAGAGACTGACAAACGAATAGGTAGCTACTAACAGACATACAGAGGGAAACCGAGAACGACGACGACGACGACGACGGCGGCGTCGGCGGTGGCGGCGAACAGTCTTTTTCTTTTTTAAGCATTCGTCTTTGACGATCGAAAAGAAGCACCACTGTTATGTTACGTTGCCAACTAGATAATCGAACACTCTTGAGATTGAACACTCTCGAGCCCCAAGTTTGGAAACTATTTTGAAGATGCGGCCTGATTGTGGCTTCTCCTTGCATCCTGTCGCGCCGCGAACCACTTATCTTCTCCTCTCTCTCCTCCTCCCAACTTCCCCTCTTCTCTCACCGCCATTCATTACCCCAAATGTACTTTCCTCCCCTCCTCCTCCCCCTCCTTCTCCTCCCTTAGTTTCCTAGTAAACCGTCTTCTTCTATTTTCTCCTAAGTACGTGAGTATTTTCTACCCGCCTTAATCCAGCTCGGATATGGGTATCATATTGCTGGGGTAATTCTAGGAGGCTTTTAATTAGAACTTTTCAACACGAGCTAGAAGTTGGACTTCTTCATTATCATCTCTTCATTTTTTTTTTTTCATTTCGCCGCCCCTTTCCTTCTGTATGTCGGTCATAATACGTCATACTTTGCGTTATTCTATATTTTCTTCAAAAGTGTTTTCGTCGTATTTTTGAAGATTTTCTTCGTTGATCACCGTCACCTGCTTTAAAGTGCAATGGCCGTATTGGCGTATAAAACTCTTTTCTTTCAACTCCAGCTTGTCTAGTCGCTTCCCAAATCACCTACTCATACATAAATGGCATCGTCCTATACAGTCAGCTGTAGATTATAAGCGCTACAAAATGGATAGTATGAGTGAAGTATATTGAATAGATCAAAATTTACATTCTCTTGATGTAGGTCAGTACTGCTTTAAACATTTTCGGCTCATAACGTATATTTTAATCCACTTTGCTACATTTTTAGAGGGGGAAGTGGTAGTTACATCACTACATTGTAATCTCCTGAAATCGTTTTTTTCCCCATAATTTAACTCTGTATTAATTTCTTTATCCCCCCCCCCCCAGCCCTCATAAACGGAGAACATTTCAGATACCGTATTACTTTATCAATTGATTTGTTTCCCTTTTTTTTTGTTTCCCGCAGAATTTGGACAATGGACCCGTTCAGGGTACTTCTCTATATTGTGACATTCCTGCTATATGTGGTAGGACCCATCTCATGCTATCGTCTGTGTGGGCGCGAACTCGCCGATGCTCTCGCTGTCGTGTGCACAGGCCGAGGATATTACATAGATGATACGGAGATCGCACGGAAAGGTCAGTTCTTACCCTATGCCATCCGATTGTCGTTTTCCCGAAGGAAAGTTCGTTTTTTTTTCCACGAGGTTTTAAATTCCGAAAGGTTCGTTATTCTGAAAAAAAAAAAGCGTAATTCCGGAATGCAATGCGACCCTATATAATATTTCGGATTTACAAACCTTCGGAATAATGCAAAAAATGTTGGGAATTATGAACCCTATTTCATTTTCAAAATTATGACCCCCCCCCCCCTTGTATGGGAGATTTTTGTTTCGCAATTAATAAGTTTGGGAATAAGGAACCTTTAGAAATACGAATCTTTGCAAAACGAGTGCCCTGGCACCCCCCCCCCCCTTCGTTAAAGCAACATACCTCTCCCTTTTCCCCTCATGCACTTTCTGTTGTTGTTTTTAATATATTTTCAAGGACAGGCATTTTCGAATCTTGGACAAAAGTCTATGATAAATAATTAAATGTATCATACGCTCGTTTAAAGTCTTACTAGAGGGAAAAGAAAATTCACAATGTTGGCGCACACCCCACCCCACCCCTACCCCGAACGAAATGCGACGCACGATTTACATCTGAGAGGATCGTTTGAAATGTTTTATGTTAAAAACGATCATTAACTCAAAAGTTCAAAAGTTTATAGCCTCATTTTGATCTATAGCATAGGCCTTAAAATACAGTCATGTAATACTGTCTTATCTCACGACATAAGTAAGTTATGACAATGATAATTTTGGGTTTATTAAACACTTCTATTCTGAGGAAACAAGGAGCTGAATAGTATTACGTAATAATGATGTAACAATATCCCAGTGGTACCGTCAGCTAAAATAAAAATCATATCATCTTCCCGACTGCGGTGTCGATAATTAGAGAGGAAAATAAAAATCATGTTTGGGACATCCCATAGGCAGTTTCATCGCTTCCGTAATTTCCTCATGTTCTGCCCAAACTCATGCAATGTTGCAGACTGAGAAATAGCAACCCATTTGGTTAGTAAGTAAGTAAGGTGCATGCTAGAAGATATTTGCAATGTAGGCCTGCATTCCCCGCGACAGTCTTTCAGAGTCTATTCATTTTATAGGGGTATGGTTAAATGGATTTTTGTACTAGTGTTTAGTGTAGGAATCATAGCGCCAGAAATAATGATTTTGGGTTTGACAGTATGTTTTAGAAATGATAGAATCCTGAAATGTTTGCTGATAATTAGAATTCGATACAGACAGCTAATACAATGCGAGGTTTAGGAAGAAATTAATATGTATAATAGGCAGCATCCCTTGCGCATCTTGAATATCTTTCTTTTCAATCATTCTTCATTTCAAGCATTTAAGAATTTTGATTTCCCCCAGATTCCGTGAATTATTTTATTCAATCTACATTGCATTCATTTATTTCTTTTCTATACACATCAGTAGGATGGTATGTGTATTTTTTTGTCAGTATTAGCATGTGCTTCGTAGAATCTAGAATATTTGGCAAATCGGCTTAACTGACCCCCTCTTTTTTTTCTTAAATGCCATTTGAAGTGAATCACTAGGTAAAACGAGTTTCCTTATTAATCTTCTATCAAGGTTACAACATATGTTACTTCAATGATTGACATCTTATTGGTTTCCAGACAGGGGCGTTGCAACAACAAAAAAAAAAAAAAAGAAAGAAAGAAAGAAAGAAAGAAAACAGATTATTTCTTGCTCGAATATAACTTCTACCTTCTTTTCCTGCCCCCCCCCCCATTTTACCTATTCCATAAAGCTGTCTATTTTCTCCTCGAATCGAAAGTTCTTAGATGGTAAAGCAAGTCCTAAAACAATTCAGATTCCCCCCCCCCCCCTATCAAATGCAGAAATAAACGTACTTACTATTTTACAGTTTTTACCTCTCCCTCGAACTTTTTGGGTCGGTTTCTCCCTTGTTCTGCTTTCAATCAAACCAATCGGCGTTATTAATATATATATATATATATATATATATATATATATATATTTCTTTTTTTAAATTTCATCATGGAATCCGAATTGTGTATACCTGAAATAAATAAATAAGTAAGTACAAAATGGTGAAATTTTGAAACATTGCTGGACAATACGTTACCATTGAGTATGATAGACACAATAAATTAATATTTCAGTGCGCCTGTCCCGGGTGAATGCCCCCGGAAGTAACCGGAAGCAATAGCAGGGTCATTTGATAGACAATTCAAAGGGAGGCTCGTAAACCTGTCGTTCGTATGTCTGTGATGTCAGGAAACCCTCATGCCTCTCACGAATTACGCTTTGTCTGCTAAGAGTCTGTAGGACACCCCTATACCATCTCCCTCTATTCTTCCTTCTTCGTCTTCTCTCTCTCTCTCTCTCTCTCTTCCCCCACTCTCTCTCTCTGTCTGTCTCTCTCTTTCTCTCTATCTCTCCTCCCACCTTCTCCCCTCCCCCATTTTGCATCTCTTTCTCTCTTTCTCCCTCTCCCCTCCTGTCTCTCGGCTTCTTTCTCCTCTCATTATCTCTAATATTTTCCAGGAGCTGTTTTCTTTCTGTTTATATCTCAATGATCATATTCCTGTGTTTCCAAGTCTGTGCCTTTTAAGAAAATATACATATTTCTATTTCTATGAGTAAATGTATTTGAAATCGAAGCAAAGTTTTATGAAATGACAAATACCGTGACCAATCTTTCTCTAGACTTCACTTCTTGACAAGTAGTAGGCCTTCATGTACGTGCACTGAACTTACCACAAGTTGGCGCTATTACACATTATTTCCTTGGAGTCCACATGATTGTACTTTGATATCCAACCCTGTGCAATGCATAAATTCAAGACGCGGAGTATTAATTATTTCAGTATATAACAACAATCAAATAAAACCGAATGATACGTTAGCATACTATAATAATCGGATAATAGAAATGAATATTGTAATTGTGTATTCCATCCTACTGATTCTTTAGCCATTGAAACAGATGCAGTTACTAGATGGCAACACATAGAAAAGCAATCCTCGGTTATATACACGGGCAAAAGCCCTGCAGTTTGTTGTATTATGTGCTTTTATGGAATATGACAGTTGGACTTGTTTTTATATGGATTCATTGTATTTTTCCGCCCACAGATTCGCCGATTGTACCGCACCATGTCGCGTCAAGTTTCTTGGGTTCGTCCAGCGCTTCGGCTCACAGCCGGCAACGACGGCGGGTCCGAACGGGGCAGATCGTCAACGAATGCTGCGACAAAGAGTGCTCAAACAACATCATGGAAAGTTATTGTAACAAAAGAACTCCAGAAGTCCCTCCGGAGAGCGCCATCTCGGAGAACCCCTCGGAAGGACCGACGGAAGACTCGACGTTGCGTACGAACGATGAATCGACAGAAAGGCGGACGGATAACGCGAATGACGCGACCAATCTGGAAGTACCAAGTCCGGACGCGAACACACCAGATGCAACCGCGACAGCAGACGTTGAACGACCGCGTCCAGAGGATACAACCACCGTAGAAAAGCCGAAGAAGAAAGACAATGGCAAAGGGAAAAATTCCTCTTTAGAGTCATCGACGAAAAAGAACAGAACTTCCAAAGGTATGAGTAAAGAGGAGAGGAGGCGAATAGCAAGTGAGGAAAGAAGAGCGAGCAGGGAGAGAAAGAAGGAGTTGAGTCGAGAGAGGAGAAGGCGGCTGAAACTGCAGCAGAGGAAGGATAAGAAGAAGAAGAAGCGGTTGGAATCAGCGGAGAGGAATAGAGGGACAGACCATCTGGGGCTGAGTGAAGATTCGACGTTACTTGCAAGGGAACCTTTAGGCCTTGATGTAAGTAGAACATTTTCCCCCTCTAAAACAGTAAGATAGAAAGCACAATATCATCCCCACAATGAAGGTTATACTAAAAATATCTGACAAGTATTTGGTTTGATATTTTCGTTCTCTTTCCGTCCAGTTTTCTTTAAAAACTCTCTTTTTCTTTCTCTCTCTCTCTCTTTCTCTGTCTCTTTCTCTCACGCTTTCACTCTCTCTTTCTCTTTCTCTCACTTTCTTTCGTCCTTTTTTCTCTCCTTTTTAGCCCAGTGCCACATCCCCTCTTTCTTCTTCTCGCTGATTCATCATCTCTAACTCCCCCCCCCCTCTCTTTCTCTCTCTCACTCTCTTTGCAATTTTATGTTTTTTGTTTTGAGTCACTCATTACAATGCGGACGTAATGGGCGAAGAGTTATCAATGTTTTATTTCAAAATGCAGAGACTTAAGTCCTATTTTGAAATAATTCGAGAGAGCTCACCATAGACAGTTTGACGTTACCATGGTTCCATCAACAAACATTCCTTCTAAATCACATACTCTTCTGCTATCTCTTCCTCTCCAGGTACGAAAACGGTTCCATCACACGCCGCGGTCTTCGCGAGAGCAAGCGTCAACTGCGACGCACGCGTTGGACGACGAACCGGCAACGTCGAGGCAAGAACGACGCCGAACTCAGTCCCGTCTTAGCTTACGAGAGCGAAAGGCGCATAGAACGACGGCGGCAGTCGCAACAACAGGGGAGGAAACGCAGCGTGATAGACGGAACGTTTTGCAGCGGCTCACCGGGCTGTTTCTTCGATGATACTGTGTAAAGCTGGTGTAGATTTTGTCAGGTTCTTCGGGACTATGTGGTTAACTTACATAGACAACACTGGTATTTGCAATCTGTTGACTCTGAATTCTCGGAGGTATCGAACTGAATGAGCTTTTACAGCTCGTGCTGCAGATCACAAACGACGAAGCGACAAAATGTGATTCGGACCAAGACCTGTATCATATTGATATGCAAACGAGAGTATTAATGTTCCCAAATGACCATCTTACAGAAAGTAGACATGACGATTTCACAACGATGTTACGACGATGTTGTTCTAAAAGTGCTGAAAAGATACCAAGCTGCTTTTAAATAATCGAAAACTGAAACTTAAACTGATATAAAGAGTTTGTTTCCTTTCTGCATGAGGCGAATGGTAGGTTGCCATGACAACCAATTGGAGGATGTTGTATGGTGACGTAATAACTATGCAAATTATCATCGATCGGTTGCTGGTGCTTGGACGATGACGATGACGATGATGGCTTTACTGAAATGCAATCGTCAGATTAACATATATTTACCAAGGATACCAAGAAAAACTGCCTTGCGCTTCGGTGATTCTACTCCAATGACGTCACGACGTGCCGCCAAAGAGGTGACACGAATTTTACATGGTATTCATTGATTTTACCGACATTGGCTGAATTTTGTGACATTTTGGCTGAATCAATTGCTGAATCTCGCTGATTCTTTCCTGAAGGATATTTTAATTGTCCTCATTTCTTTTAAGCAAGTGTGAATTACAAACCGCTACACTTCCCCAACCAGTTTTTACCTAACTGTATATAAAATATGGGACAATCTAGAATGGTACAGTTTATGTATATTATAATAACCAACATTTCAATGACTGGGGTTCTATAAAAGTTACATGCTTTACAAAGAATCCAAGAAAAAAGGGTTTACATTACTGGAGTTTCTATAACGTGTGGGTATTTGACAAAAACGTTTGATAAGTAAAATATGTTTTCTATTTATTGTTGATAATAACCAATTATGTTTTCGTTACGTATGGTATAGTTTACGAATAATGTGACATGTTTTTGTCGAGATGTATGCGTGCATTTCCATCAGAATAAGCCTTTCTATTTTCCTTTCGAATGCGAAGAAGGGGATTATAAACATATTAACTTGTGCTGGGGAAACTTTCTATCTGTGGTTAACTATACGATTTTGGATAAATCTAGATGAAAGATGAGTCTAACCTACAAGTGCTATTCAATGGTATATTCATTGTATTCGTATTTTTGTATAAATATTAATGTATTCCTCCGGCTGTGCTATTTTTGTATTTTTTCTATAGAGTATGGATCCTCATAAATCGTTGTATCGTTATTTTAACATCTGAACTGTGTAAATATTCGTTTGGAATGTTTGTATTCCGTTTTTATTTAAATACTTTGGCGATATCATATAGAAAAAAATGCCGCAATAGTGGTATGTATTTATTGATTGTAATAGTTCTTTTATGAGGAGGCTTTCCGATGTTAAATATCATGTTAACATGGTAGATGATCAGTGATTTCGACACAATTAGATATTAGACTGTGTGTTCTCCGGGATAATTTTTATATACACTGTACATTTGAAATGCCACTCGTATTATGAATTCTTACCGTGCGCAATTTCGTACACAATTATGATAGTCAATGTGGTTTATTCATAAATACTTCCTTACAATTATTAAGAATATACATGATTGTGTTAAAAATATTCCTATATCTACTGATTATGTTAAATAGTTCTAGGTGCTGTAATGATGATCAACAAAAGCGATGAATGGAATTCCAATTTTCATCTGTTAATATCTCAACATTCTATTTTTGTTTTTCTAAATGAGAGAGTAATTTGGAGTCGTCCTTTCATATACTTCTAATTCCTACATAATTTCCTTTGAAGTAACCTATAGCTACTTGACTCATAATGATAACATGATGATTTAACGATATGGGTTAGATTTAGTTTAATGATTCGAATAAGATAGGATTCTGCATCTTATCATTTTGTGAGGTTGAGAAATTGACATGCGAAGATATTCCTTTACATTGTACGTGTTTACCCTAATTTGATATCACTAATGATATAACACAACAAAATGTATTCATTAATTCATAGGATATCATGAATATAACACATTTTTTACTGGTTGTATGACATATGCACAAATCAAAGAGTATTCATTTTTTGATTGTATTGCACGAACATATATCATTGATCCAATATCTATTACTGCTGCATACATTTTCTTGACAAAGATTAATGCTGATGAAATTGGGAAAAAAAATTGTTACTTTAAAACTTTTTTTGAGGAAAAGGTTTTCAGAGTGCTTCTTTCCGATTTATTGGAAAAAGGAAGAATCCATATTTTCCTACAATCATAATATTGGAATTGCTTCTAGAAATAATTGTGAAAGTTTTTATACAACCTATAACGTTCCAGCAAAGAAGGAATCTGCTGATTATGATTATTATTACCTTTGCATTAAAAAAATCGAATAATAATAATTTCAAAAAGCTGTTCAGAACTGCCACCATTATGCAATATTGTGTTCATAGATCGATACAACATTAAGTTTTAACATTTTTTAATGTTTTGAAATTCAACAAACCTCTTAATGAAATCGTCTCTCCTACCTCTATTAGAAATATTAAAGTATTATTATGGTATTGTAAGTGAAAGAATATAGTTAAATACGAGGTCTCAAAACATTTGGCTTCATGAACTTTTTAAAAGTAATTCTAGCACTGATTAAACGAAATCATCTCCATTAAACACTGTCAAAAGTAAATCAAAACCCTAAAACATCGTTGTAATTACAAATTATGACAAACATTACCAAAAATTATTTGTTACATATTCTTGATTTTGTAAATTATTGTTCTTTTTAATATATGTCGTTATTTGTTGTAACTGAGTATAGTTTGACTAAGCTGCATTTCAATAAAATGTGATTATTAAATGGATGAAGACAATGGAGATTCTCCAATAAAACAAATTTGAGATAGGAAAATAATTGAATGGTTGTCCGTACGTCGTTATTCACTTGATACCTTGGTGTATGTGTAAATATGTTAGCGCATCTGGGAGTGTTATGCTACTTTGATTAATGCAGCAGTTCTCAAGTGGTTATCAGGGGAGTTCAGTAGAGGGTGTGATCAGCAGTCGTCATCATAATGATTATACGAAAATGTTAAGTCGTCAAATGTAAAATAATAATAATAATGATGGTGTTGTTGATGATGATAATGACTTGTGAATGGGGTGATGATGATGACGAAGACCACGACGATGATGAGGATAATGATGATGATGATGATGATGATGATGATGATGATGATGACGATGATGATGATGATGATGCTGATAGTGATGTGATAATGATGATGATGATGATGATGATGATGATGATGATGATGATGATGATGATGATATCGATGATGGTGATGAGGATGATGGTAATGTTGATGTCGGATGGTGATGATGAGGATGATGATTATGATACATGATGAACATGATTATGGATGGTCGTAATGATAGTGTTGATGATGGCGGACTGCTGAAGATGATGTTCATGTGGTTTTCAAGGTAGCGATTATAATGATTATCATGATATCTCCTTTCAAACCAATAACCATAGTGCATTTCAAATTAAATACATGCCCATGTACTGAATCCTAGCATAGCGTTGCTAGGAAAGGGTCGACTGCTAGCGGTGCTTTGAAGATGTTCTGAAATGACTTTATTTCGGGACATAACATAGCAAAACATCACTGGGGGCATCGATCCTTCAAGTTCATTTATTTTGATAAAATTTGAGACACAATTAAGTGGACAATGTAGAAATAGAGCAAGAAAAGTCAGTTGAAAGTAATGTGCAATATGGTAAGCTGAATGAAGCAAAATGTATACAATGGAATATTCCTCGTTTTTGATATGATTCACCCCTTACCCTCCCCCCCCCCCCCCTCTGCTCTGTGTGTCTCTAAATTACCTAATTTTGTAGTACCATCAGTGTAGTTGCTACTGACTTTTCTTGTCAGTTAAAACGATTTTTGTAGAGTGATTATTTAAATACGAATTTTTAATGCGCTTCAAGTTTACACGTGTTTCTATAGGCGCCCGAATTACTCGCGTGGCTGCTCACCTTGTACATTGCACAGACTACTATATGTCTGTCTTTCAACAACAGAGGACGACAAAGCACTTTCAAATATGGGGCAACTTTGATCGCCTCTTTTCAGTGGCCTTTGTTTTATTTACTGAGCCATTCCACTTCCGATCTGATAGATATTCTGACTAAAAAGCCTGCAAGCAGGGGCGTCGATCCATTTTTCGGAAGGGGGGGGGGAGGGGGTAAGACAGTCTAACAGTGCCTACTCTTCATGGTTTTCTTGACGCCTCTTAAAGGGCAATCCAACCTTGGTAATAAGATGATTTGTGTGAAAGCAGAAAAATAAGAAAAACAGGATGGTGAAAGTTTGAAAGAAATCGGACAAGGACTAAGAAAGTTATGGATGTTTGAAAAATGAGAGCACTACATCTATGCGAATCTCAAATTGGCAATTTGGTGAGTCAATAGTGACATTTTTGTGGACAACTTACTCTCCCATTTGTCGTACACAAAAATATAATTAATTTGCGGTTTCTTTCGAGGCGCCTTTACCCTCGGAGCTGTACTCAAAATATATTGGAGATAGCATATTGTTATAGGTCTTCATGAACGAAAAGATCCTACTGAGTAATGCATTTTGAAAAAAAAAGTGACATTTTAGTGATTTTGTGTGTTAGAGCGAATGGGGGAGTTGTCCACAGCTACATCACAGTGACATTACCTATTCAGCCAATTTGAAATTCCCATAAGCATAGTGATTACAACTTTCAAAAATGTACAACTTTCTTATTGCTTAATTGTCAGATTTCGTTCAAACTTTCACCAATCTGCTTCTCTGATTTTCCTCTTTCTTTCAAAGAAACTTGCTATTAAGGTTGGATTTCCCTTTAATTACCAGCCTCTCCATGGTTATTGAAGCAGGGAAAACTATATAGAGAATTTGCGCGAGGAGCGCGGGGCAAAATTGAAGTCTGATCGTGTAATACCTTTTATATTAGTTGTTTGGAAGATTTCATTTCTCGAGTTTTGCATCATTTTTCCTTATTCTATTTCACACCTCCTGATTTATTGGTGGGGCAAAACAATATGTTTGCCCTCCCAATATTCTCGGGGGGGGGGGGGGGGGGGGGTAACTGCTCCCTGCTACCTGATAATCGACACGCCCCTGCCTGCAAGAGGATATGAGAGCTTATTTGGGGTGGGGGAGGGGAGGGGAGGAAGGGGGGGGGGCTTGGGCAAATGGTTACATTTTTTCAGAAGTATCAACAGAAATCAACGAAAAGAAAGAAAAAAGAAAAAGGGCTTTACTATTCCCACAAAAGAGGGGGAAGAAGAGAGAGGGGAGAAAAAAAGTGTAGGGACCTAGAAGATTAAATCATTAAAAAAAATAAAAAAATCCGACTTTGAATTTAGAATAGGCCCTATTCTAGACTTCAACCCGCCGATTCATCTGCTTTCTCCCTCATTCGAACAGGAAGTTGTTAACTTGAAATTATTCTCAAACTGGCTATACGATAGAGGTTGTGTGTCCTTGTCAATATTAACATCAGATTTTTCATTTTACCAAAATTATGCATATCTGTTTGTGAAAGCTCGTTCGATTTACTGTTTGATGATAAAAGTGACCTGTCCGGACACACAGCGGGAAGGTATGTAGGAACCGCCGAACTCCCGTAGGCAAATAGTAGGCATAATAAAGATTGAATCGTCTCGAACGAGGATACAACCTAGTTTGACGACCTACATTAGTATTTGCATATAGGCATACTGCTTGACAAAATGTATTTCTAATGTGTTAAAGCCAGCACAGTAGTTGTATGTCTATTTTTATAAAATCACTTTTAACATAAATTACTAGATTTAGATATAAACGAGGCCAACAAATTTGAGATAAATACAAACTCTTAAGACATGTACTTGTTGAATTGTAGCGAACGAGCCTACTGGAAATGTAAACAAAACCGTGATCGAGATATCAGTTGTGGGGCACATTATATTCTGGCCAGAGTCTAGTCTGAAAATGACGACGGAGAGTCACTGTTCTGTATTTGTATCTTTGTGAGTTATATTAGATATTATTATCTTGATTTTTTTATTCTGATCACTATGTCTATGAATACTATGAGTGACACCGCTTGAAAATGTGACCAGCGAGCGTGCATGTCGTATGCATAATCAGCGTGTGTTGTGTGCAGCATAGTGTGTGCATATGCAGCAAGCGCAAATCGATCGCCAGGCTAGGTCAGCTCAAAGCGCAAGCCAGTGCATGTGTGCTTTGTGTATTAAGGGGTGTGTGTGTATTGTGTAGTAATGTCTGTGTAGATCTCTGTGTGTGCCCGCGCTGTGTGATCATTTGAGTTTATCTTACATAATTATGCACTGCACTGTTAATGTTTGTAGCAGTTTTTACAAATAGGCCTGCATGCATGCAAAAGACAAGTAGCCCTAGATCTATTTTCTGTATAAATTATAGAATCTATATACAAACCTTCCCGCTGTGTGTCCGGACAGGTCGCTTTTATTATTAAACAGTAAATCGAACGAGCTTTCACAAACAGATATGCATAATTTTGGTAAAATGAAAAATCTGACGTTAATATTGACAAGGACAAACAACCCCTATCGTACAACCAGTTTGAGAATAATTTCAAGTTAACAACTTCATTTTCATGTAGTTAATTGTGTGGCTTGGATAATAATGCAGATGCAAAGGAATCAATAAGAAAGATGACTATCAAAGGAGCAAAGGAGTCCATTCTTGATCTAGAATAGATCTAACGTATTCCAAGTTAGATCCAGGCAAGGCCAAGCCTTTGAGGCTATGTTTAGATCCAACCAGTCTAACGTTTAATAGTTACATTTCCCTGATCCAACTTTTAGGTCTACTACAGTTAAAATTAAAAAAAAAAAGTAAACGTCAGGCCCACGTAAAATCTCACTTCTTTTTTCTAAGAGTTAAGACATTAAACTAGTAGTTATCAAGTCTAACTCTTGGATCTAGACTAAACCATGTATGATGTAGATCTATAGTCTACATGTAGTATACATCTAGATGGTTGACAGTTTCAAGTGTGTGTCAAAGTCTGTTTCTTTTAGTAAAACTCAGGGAGTTCTAGATCTACGTACTTATGCTTTGTCAATGATGCTAATCCAAACACATGCAGTAAACATTATTAGCTTAGCCGTCTTTTCATTCTTGCTGTTTTTGAATAGTTTTATTCTTGAAGAGTAATGCCTAAAGTTACATGTACATGGAGCACATTTTATTTTTTAATTGAAGACCCAATTCTGCTCATTTGCATACGTTACAGTGGCATAAATTAAAGTAAAAAAAAAAAAAAAAACTTTTTTCACTGTATAATAGTCATCTCTCAGTATGAGCTTTAATAGGTGTTGCTACTATAATATAGCGAAATCAAACCCTCCTCATGTCCTTTTGCAAGTAATTGAGTTGAAGGAAAGGGAAAATTTGTCTATGCATTGTGTAATAATTAACATGCATAATTAAGTAATTCTGAATTTCTGATGTAACACACGTGACCCCAAAACATGAAAAGTTTATGCTATTTGAGAAATACAGTTTGGATAATCTATATTTTTCCCTGTCATAAGCTAACTTGTATGTGTGTGTCCTCAGTCTCACCAAATGTTATTCCAAATATGATTCTCGTTCTTTAAATATTGCCCAACTAACTTTGTCACACACGTGACCTGAGTGAAAATGGTCAAGTGCATACACACATGTAGTATACTGGGCAAGTCATGTGTAGAGTCTTTTTCATCTATTATTGTTAAGTTTTTTTTTAACCTACATGTAATAATTCTGTTTCACTTTTTTGTATTCCTCTTGCTTAATCCTTTGAATTGATTGCGTAACCCTATACAATTATGATCAAATTGTTATTAGCTATCGTATAGTAATGTAATTGGCCAATGGAAATGTGCTTCTGAAAATAGTTTATAAAACAAGCTGAAGATGAATATACATGCATATCAGCATGAAGACTTTGATTTTTCCTAATTTGATTCTTTGGTCTTAACATTAATGATAATGATGATAATAAATATCAAAGATAATAATATATAATAATAATAATTACAATAACAATAATAAGAATTAATAATAATAACACTATGTCTTGTTTACCCAGGGTAGTCTCACTAGAACTAATTACTTTTCTCCCTGAGGGCCCTGCAAGTATTATTACCCAGGTTTTAGCAAGACAGCTGTAGCGCTCAGTGCATTCAAGAAATAAATCCTACATGTACCCACTTACTACACCTGGATCGAGCATGGCAAATGAAGATAAATGTCTTGCTACTGAAGGACGTTAGTGCCATGGCAATTAGTTGAACCCCATACCTTGTGATCTGCAGTATGGTTACTTATCCACTAGACCAAAACAACTCCACTGTATATCAATAAATATATCAATAAATGATATCAATAAATGTATGAAAATGAAAAAGAAAAACAAAAGATTGTGTGTTCCCTGGGTATTTTCAATAAAGAAAAGACCTTACATGTAGAATCACTTTCTACCGTGTTGATGATAATTTGTGTAGAGCTATTGCAAAATGAATTAAAAATACTAAATATTATGATTTTTCAATAGTTCACCAAATCTGTACATATTACCTATGGCATGTACATCATGATACAAAATATTACATAACAAAAATCTTATGCCACTTTCAACAGAATTAATGCTATTTTCTAAAAGATAGTACCATGAAATATACCTACCATAAATATGAACATTGAAGCTTTTGGAAATTCAAAGGGATTTAAAGATGAAATGTGAGTTTGAAAAAAAGTGCTTCTATGCGAGGTCACACCCACCGAAGGTGGTGCCGGAGGCATTGTGTTTTCGGGTTGTCCGTCCGTCCGTCCGTCCCGCTTTCTTGTTCTAGCGATAACACAAGAACCATATGAGGTATGAACTTTAAATTTGGTGCTAGCATGTATTAGCATAGGAAGACGATCTGAGTAGATTTTGGGGTACGTAGGTCAAAGGTCAAGGTCACAGAGGTAAATTTCTGCAATTTCAGGTGTTAGCCTCGTTCTAGCGATAACTCAAGAACCATTTAAAGGAGAATGAAACCCTGGAGAAAATTATGTTTTATGAAAAGAGAAGATAAAGAGAAGCAATTTAGAAAAAAGTTCCATCAAAATCGGTTAAGAAATGAGAAAGTTATGATAGTTTGAAAAGTCTCAATTAACTTTCTATGGCGATCCTCAAATTGGCAATGTTGCTTCAAAGTGACAGGCAGAGTAGGACAACTCTCCATGTGTTTTCTACTCAAAATTTCATATTTTCTCCATTATCTCTAAAAATGATGCTTGTCTCCTTCTTAGCTCAAGATATATCATGGAGAAATGTATTTGACACAACATATGTTGAGTTCACAAAAAGACAAGCATCATTTTTAGAGATAATGGAGAAAATATGAAATTTTGTGTAGAAAACACATGGAGAGTTGTCCTACTCTACCTGTCACTTTGAAGCGACATTACCAATTTGAGGATCGCCATAGAAAGTAAATTGAGACTTTTCAAACTTTCATAACTTTCTCATTTCTTAACCGATTTTGATTGCATTTTTTAAAACTGAATTGCTTCTCTCTATCCTCTCTTTTTATTAAAATGGATCTTTCCCCAGGGTTTCATTCCCCTTTAAGGTGTGAACTTCAAACTTAGTGCTAGTATGTATCACCATAGGAAGACGATCTCTTTAGATTTTGGGATACGTAGGTCAAAGGTCAAAGGTCATAGTCTAGAGGTCAATTCTGAAATTGCAGGTTTTAGCCTCAACGTGATATCTCAAGAACCATTTGATCCATTAACTTCAAACTTGGAAGTAGTATGCATCACCATAGTGAGACGAATTGATTAGATTTTTGTTAACGTAGGTCAAAGGTGACAGGTCATAGAGGTCATTATACAGGTGTATGTGAAATTAATGTGTTTTTTTTACCTTTGTTATCACCATATCTTCATGACTAGGAGGAGATAAAGTGATCAGACTTTGAGGTTATAAGGTCAAATGTCAAAGAGGTCACTTAACATGTAATTAGAGGCTTTTTATTCTGGTTATCACAATATTTCAAGAACAGTTTGAGCCATCAACTGAATTTAGGCGCTTAGGCATATAGGAGACGCAGTCGCATTCATCTTGTTTGTTATTAAATCCATGTACCTATAACCTATGTCTGTATTTGCTGTATATACATGAAAAACCGACACACTTGGAAGGTTATTAAAATTATAGGGCTCACAAAGTCACAATAGCCCAATTCCCTGTTTTTTGGTCGCACACTTTACTAAGAATGGCCCTAATGAGGATATTGTTTTGTTTAACGCATAGTTACATGTAGTTTAGCTTTAGGGTTTGTTTTGATTTATATTGTTTTTATTTTGATTTGTATTGTTTTTGGAGTGCCCAGGACAAGTGAAATGACTCGCTGTGAAGGGCCCGTCTCTTTTAAAAAAATACATCCCATTGTTATCATGTTCGGCGACTTCTTGTCACTGCGGGGGGGGGGGGGGGGGGGGGGGGGTGCGACTTGCCTTCACATCGGATCGCCACCCATGACTGTTATTACGATTAACATTGCTTTTACAATGTAAATGTGCCACAATATGTTATTGTTTTGATGAAGTAATCAAGCTTGTTCAAAATAGAGAAACAGAAAAGACAAAGTAAAAAACAACAACTTGAAAAAAAAAGACAGAAAAAGAACGCAGCAGTGTGATGTATCTTTGAATCTCCAAGTAAAATTATATATCAAAGAAAAATTTCTATAGACCTACTATACAAGTCTTACTATATCCAGTTCGTCTAGGTTATTTTTAAATTGTTTTGTTTTCTTATTTGCCAAATGCTTTACTGTCAGCAGTATAATTTCCAGTAATGTAAAGCCTAAATCTACGACTTCTTGGAAATCGGTAAAGGTTCGTCGCACAGAAAATCTTTCTCTAGAAATTGACTGTCCTATTGATTATTGGTAGATATCCTTTAATTGTAAACCGATCTTTTGTTAAAACATTCATGGACCCTACCATCATAACCATTTAAAAAAAATTGTTTACCCTTTGATTCCGCGGTCGTCGAAATTGGGAGATTTGTTTATTTATTTTTTTCCTGCTCTTTTACCTTATATGTACGTATAATAGTTCCTAAAACAATTTATTTTTCGGAACATTAATGTTGTTCATTCTCTTTTGCTCTGAATTTTCCAGCACGTACATGTAGGCCTACTACTTACACCACACCATTCTTGACCAGGATTGTTGAACATTGAACATGTCAGACTCCTAGTGGAAGTCACGTGATTAAGAGGTGAGTTCATCTTTAAAGTGATTTGGTAACTTTGTAGAGGCTTGATAAAATATGAGCTGCCTGGCCTTACATGTACATGCTATCTGTGTTTGCAATATGGTGTAAAAATGAAGCCCATGACAAAAAAGAGCACTTCAAGATCATCATGTGCTTCACAAAAGTAAACATATAAGTGTCCGGAAATGCCAGACTCATTTCCCCCCATATATTCAGTGTTAGACTAAAGCGTATGGCTATACGGTTTCATAAATGGGAGTATTCAGTCATAAATATCTTAATAATAGCATTAAATATTTGAAAACCTTTCTATACCTGGCTATTTATTTACCCTTCTGAATATCATTATACAAGACAGATGTCAAAATTCAACAATTTGTTAAATCAAGCCTCCACAAAGTTAACGAATCCCTTTAAGTATATGTAGATGTTGGTTACTAAATAGGCCTTTGCATTGTGCAAGCAACTGTCTAGAGGTGACTACAGCCCACGAGACCGCCAGCTTACGAGACTGACAGCCCACAAGACCGACAGCTCACGAGACTGACAGCCCACAAGACCGACAGCTCACGAGACTGACAGCCCACAAGACCGACAGCTCACGAGACTGACAGCCCACAAGACCGCCAGCTTACGAGACTGACAGCCCACAAGACCGACAGCTCACGAGACTGACAGCCCACAAGACCGACAGCTCACGAGACTGACAGCCCACAAGACCGACAGCTCACGAGACTGACAGCCCACAAGACCGCCAGCTTACGAGACTGACAGCCCACAAGACCGACAGCTCACGAGTCCGACATGTCGATCTCACGGGCCTTTTGTTTTTTTGACAACCTTCCAAGCGTTCGCAAGACCGATACTGACGGTCTCATGGGCTATCGGTCTACTGGAATGCACCCGCTAATGGTTATTTTGATTATATAGGAATGAGTGTTTTATTTTGAAGCTTAGAAATTATTTTTCACATGAATTTTACCAAGATATTAAACATTTACTTTAAAGGTACTACCTATCTTTGATATTTTGTATCTGTGTATGTACATGTAGTGACATTCGGGTAGTGGGGGACACATATGCCTCTGCCTTTCCCCAGCAAAACTAAATCCGGCATACATTCAGTTCACAAAACCAAAGCGATGTTCGCAAATTGTGCCCGTGTATCACCCATCGATCTCTACCAGTGTGTATGAAGGGCTCGGTATCAGTGGATAAAACAACGCCCTCTACGTTTGATGCGGCCGGTCGCCATGCTTAGGCTCGCAGAAAAACACCGTTCTGCTAGATGTTTCAATACAATTTCATGCATTTTTAGAATCAAATAATTCAGCACTGTGAACTCTTTTCCACGAATGACCTGCAAATTTTGCAAAATCAGGCAAAACCAGTGTACCCTTTCGAATTCTAAAGGCGATTTAATGTGACAATCAGTATAATGCCTTTTTTAAATGAAAAATTCAAATCACGTATATCTACCGAATAGGAGTACGCTGGAATCGTACACAGCAGACGATCTCAAAAAGTACTTGAAACGTGATCCCCCCCCCCTTTCCTTTAATCCTTTCAAGACAAATGAACACATTTTGTTCTCTGGCTCAATAACTTTTGATTCAGAGCTCTAAAATATACCAGATGCATGAGTAGAAAGAGCAAAATTTTCCGCACACACATTGTCCAATTTTATTGCATGACCATATTGAGTTTGATACCAGGAATTTTAAAAACGAGAATATGCTTTGAAACCTTAAATTGGCAACATTTTGAGAGGTTCAAAATCATTGTTTTTTGTCAAATTGGCATTTTTTCAACTGTCGACAAAATTTATATCCATGTATATTGTTTTCATGGATATTACACCCTATTAGAACCAAGTAGCACTAAAAGAAAAATAATATTATTGCCAATTTGAAGAACAAAATGTAATCAATTTAGCCCTTGAATAATTCCCGTCATGAAAGGGTTAAAGGGCAATCCAACCTTTGTAAAAAAAAAAAGCTGATTTACAGTGTATATGAAAGGAGAATAATAAGAGAAACAAGATGGTGAAAGTTTGGAAGAAATCGGACAAAGAATAAGAAAGTTATGAGTGTTTGGAATATGAAATCACTACATCTATGCCAATCTTAAATTGGCAATTTGGTAATCGATTGTGACTTATTCACGGTCTTGTCTCCCATTTGTCGTACGCCAAAATATCATTTTATTCCGGTTTTCCCCAGAGTGCCTTTTCCCTTGGGCCATTACTCAAAATTTATTGTAGATAGCATAATTGTTTTATGCCTCCAAATAGAAGAAGAGTTATACATTTTGAAAAATTGACATTTTAGTCCTTTTGTCTGACTGCGAATGGGAACGTTGACACCAGGTACATCACAGTGACCCTACCGATTAGGCCAATTTGAAATTCCCATAGGCCTATGTGTAGTGATTACAAAAATCACAAGTTTCTTATTGCGTGTCCGATTTTGTTCAAACTGTCACCAATCTGCTTCTCTGATTTTTCTGCTTTCATACAAATCAAATTATTACGAAGGTTGGATTGCTCTTTAACCTATGATCCAAATGGGATGGAAGTAGAAGTATGAAAATCACTTCAGTGTAGAATGAAAGCTGTTTACCTTTGACCTTTATATTTCATGGTCTTGGGGGGGGGGGATGCTTCCAATTTTTCATAGTTTTGGCAAAAAGATATCTTTTCAGAAAAATTTATTAGATAATACTTCACGTCTGAATTTGCATGTTTACCCGTTTGCATTTACCTCAAGCTTTACCTAAATACGAAATAAACATAGTAGAATACCGTCTTCTTTATTTTCTTTTTTTTTCTAGGCGTATTCACGAATGCTACGTCTGGACTTCTACTAACAGCGAGTATATTACTGGTAAATAAAATCCTCTTTTAAAACCCGTTATTTATCATGACAGCCGTGTGTTGTCAGGGGCAACGCAGGAGTATTTGAATTCGCCCTCTTTTTTGTCAGATCGATAACTCGGTTAAAACTATTTAATAAAAGAAGCAAATAGTCTCAGGAAGTCAAAAGTCACTTAGTGGGGTGGGGGCTGCTCAGATTTTAAGGGGTTAATTTTTCCTCCATAATTCTCTGACAAGCAAAAAAAAAGAAAAAGTATTCGACAAGGGGGGGGGGCACAATTTTTTGGGGAAAAAATTGTCGGGGGAGGGGGGCAGTCTGCCCCCCTGCCCAACAAACAATTATTTTCGTTACGCTCATAGTTTGTTCACAATAAGGTTTCGTTTTAGGGTTTCGTTTTTTATGGGATGCACTGTATGTAATTTCAATACGATTTACTTACATGTGTATGTACCAAAAAAAAAAAAAAAAATCCAACAAAAATACCCAAAACAATAAAATAAGATAATTATAATATTATTATGAAAGTTTGCTTTTTTTACGATTTTGCATCAAAGAACTATGTATATCACAACAAACATAAGACTGATGATCGTTCCGTTTCTATGGCAACAACACTCTGTTAGAAAGATGCCTACCACACAACAAAAATTACATTCAGTTGCCAATGATGTTCCCATGGTAACAGAATGATTAACAGAATGGTATTATGTTTTGATATTGAATCAATAATTTATCATCAATTTTTTTTAAAAAGAAGAATATCACATAGTTCCAGTTTGGATTTAAATAGATGTGGATGAAAGCTATAAATTTTCATTAATTTGCTATCTTTCTCTCTCTCTCCTTCTTTTCTTCTCTTCTCTTCTCTCTCTCTCTCTTAACTGCGCCAGGAGTGTCATTTTTGACAGACATGGCGCAATATAAATACTCATAATTATTATTATTATTATTGTGCCAACGTGACGTAAATCTTTAGAAATATGTATTTTTGAGTCATTCAAGAAATATTATTTGTACTTCCATTTAGTTTAGTCTGGCTGAAAATTACTTACACACAAAAAAAAAAAACCCACAAGAAACAAAAAAAGAACAAAACAAAAAACAACCAACGAGCACAAGTATATCATAATCATCCACTTTGAATTATTATTGTGCGGATATTGTACATGTAAATGTTTTGTCTTATCTGCTTATGGTCGTGTAGTAGACTAGATTTCATATATTAGTGCTCTTCTACATGTACATGTTCATCAGGGATATTTTTGTTCCATTCTGCTAAAATTTCGTTTGTTTGTTTGTTTTTTCGCTACTATCTGAAACTCAACACTAAAAAATATCTTTAAATATCGTTGTATAGTTCCATACACTTTCGTTCCTATTTCTGTTCTCGGTTTGTTTCCTTTTCAGACGTATTGTGACTTCATGAAGATGGTGACCTCTGACATTTGGCGGCTGACATTGGCCATTGTGATAAGGTACAGACGGGGACATTGATGCTTCCCTGCAGAGTTCCCTTAAGCCATTTCCACCGTCTTCAATCGTAACCGTCCAAGTAAGTTGGCTCGAAAGTGTAGATCATCATGGAGACACAGGCAATCATCACTATTCCAAAGTCTGAGCCAGAGACCGTAAGCGACGACGTAGCTACCTGTACAAACCAATCCACGGTCGGAATCGACGACGACCCGTTCGTGATCGCGGACATACCAAGTAGCGACGGTGGGTGGATAGAGGACCTCGACGAGGAGGTTCCCGCACTGCGAAAGCTCTTCGATGGCGAGGATGAAATCGTTGATGATGTCGATGAGGAGTCGGAGTTCAACTATGATGAGAGTTTTCTGTCGACAGACATTGACTGCGCTGAAATCATCTTGGGTGATCTTCACAACGCAAATGAAATGGCGAATGGGGCAGAGTCAGCGGGTCACCCTGAAGTCTCTTCGTCCCCTCAGCAAAATGCACCAACTTCGGACAGTAAGGTCGCTACTACTGAAGCTTTTACTGAGAATCATTTTCAGGAGCAGAGTAAAAGAAGTAAAAATTGCGATGGAGAAAAAAGTGATGATACATTTATTGTAGATAATGCCATTACGCGTGAAACGACATTACAAACTCCACAACTCTCCAAAGAACAGGAGAATCCAAGTTATGTTTTAAAAGTGAAGAAGATAATTGATACGTTTTTACAATGTGCACAAGATGGCACCATGACGAAGGTGCCAGTGGAGACATCAGTGTCTACAAAGACTAGAGAACGACTACCATTAGCGAACACAAAGGAGTCGGAACTCGGAGCTTCCCTACTTCCCTCTAAAGGGGTTAGAGAAACACAAAGTAGGACACAAGGGAATGTAGTGTCACATGCATTTGATGTTGAGGGTCGTAATGTTAGGATGCGGAGGCGGAAACAGGTATTAGAACCGAGGGCAAGTGATATTGGATCTGACACGGAGGGAAAGAAGAAACCCGATATAGAAACATCTCCGACAAAGCCAGATCCCATCTCTCCCATGACACGAAGTCGGACAGGCACTTCTTCTCAGAGTGTACCTTCACTGCTGTCAAACCCACCTCCCAATTCGAGCTCTTCTAAATTTACCGTCAAAGCTAGGACTAAACAGTTGGAAGTGAATGTGAAGGGAAGGAATGCTCGGGAAGGTCTGACATGGAATACTGTGTCCGCCTTATCAAACGACTCGAGTGCACCTCGCTCGGAAACGAAGGTAGGGAGTAAAGTATCAGAAGATAAATCCTTGGATTCTGAAGAAATACCCGTGGGACCTTACACGGTGAGGCTTTCTGGTAAAGATCAAAAAAATGTTGCTTTGAAGTTTATTGCATCTGAATCACCTGGAGATGCCCCTAGTCAGAAACAGCAGTCCTCCTCCAAAGCCGAAGACACTGGGACTTCCAGTAAGTCGCCAAGCAATGATTTAGGCACTAAGAAACACTACACCTCAGTGGACGAGTATGTTCAAGACCTTAGGCGTATGATGAAAGTGAGAGGTATAAAGAATATGGTACTGAAGGGTCCCAAGAATGTCATTACAGATGTTACAAAAAAATTAAATGATTCTGACTCGAAAAGGGTACTATTTCGTCTGGGTGACGCAAAAACACACGATCAAAAAGGGACCGATACCCCCCGGTCTCTAGTGGGGTTGAAAACGTCCCCTCCTAGCAATTGCTTGACTCCTCCCTCGGTCGATTCAAACAACAAACCATCATTGAAAGTGGATCAATCCAACGCTGCCAACTTCGACGGTGAGGGAGTTTTAGCCAAAGTATCGCAAGTCTCGGTACCGAAAGAACAGCCTTCGAAGTCGACCATCCCTAGGACAGTCTCGCCACCTACTCAAGTGAATTGTGTTAAAGATTCGACGCCAGTAAACGTTGGAGAAAATGTAAACGAGCCCAAAACGTTACCTACATGTACCTCTCAGTCTACGGATGTTTTCAAGGCTCTTTCCTTGCTGAATCTGATTCGACCCCCTGAAGGTGCAGCTTTGCCTTCACCCGCACCGATCAGCCATGCGCCTGCTGCAAATCATGAAAGAATCATCACTACAAGGGTGGAGGCAACTTATCCTGCAGCTAGAAATACTGTGATTGATTCGCTTGGACCAGTTATTCCATCTTCATTGAGCAATGGGCCGCCACCTACCGATCAAACAGGTTCAACAGGACTTCAAAGAACTACTTCTACTACTGGTGAGAATACGAAGACAGTGACTGCTGGTTGTGCTAAACTTCTGACCACGAATGTTGATGAAAATCCAGTGAAAGGAAAATCTACACGCATCACAAGGTCCATGTCACGTCCACATCAATCATGCATGGTTGTAAAGAGTCAAGCTGGACCTATGCCACCTCCATCCAAGATAGGTAGCAAAACCTTTTCTATCATACGTATAAAGGACAGTTCTACAAGTAAGCAAGGTAATATATTAGGTTATGGTGCGCCCTCACAGACTTCACCAACGGTGCCATTCCAGATAAGGGTTCCCGGAAAGACGGATGGAAGACCGTGCGTCCCAGTGGTCGTCGTATCAAGACCCAACGCCGCTCCACCCATGTTGCAGCCCAGAAGGAACGATCTCGTCCAATATGTTGTCCGTTGCCCCGATGGGCAGCGAAAAATCTTGCAAGTGCCCGGAGGAATCCCTGTCCACGTGTCCAATGCCCTTTCTGGTAAGCCCCCGATAATAGAGTGTAAGTTAAGTCCAAGTGTTAGTGTTGGTAAAGATAATCCCATTGCAGGAAAACAAACGGCTGACAAGGAACTTGTCAAAGTCACAACTGAAATTTTACCATCTGGGGTACAGCTGAAAAGAGTAACAACGAGAGCGAGATCTCCACAAGAACATGTTGACGGAACCGCGATCAGACCTGAAAGGAGCAAGACACTTCCAAAGATAAGGGAAGAGCCCAGAATAAATGAGTTCCGTAAGAAAGATAAGAACTTGGTATCCAATAGTGATGGATCGCATGTTTTCACTCAAACATCAGCCAAGACAATCACCCAACCTATATTACCAGAAAACAATCCCACAGAAATTCCCAGAGCCAGTGATAAGAGCGTGGCTAAGCAGGTCTCGCAGGGTTCTTCCCTAAATGACGAAAAGAAGGGTACATGTGATTCCAAAGGGAATCTTGTGAACAGTTCATTGACTATACGAAGGAGCCGACGAGAGAGGAAAGTCGCAAGGCCCTATTCTCCGCCACCTATGAAGAGAAGGAAATTAACATCCTCACCATCATCTTCGAGCGTTGCAGATTCGAGTGGTGAGAGAACCTACACTCAACAACTACCAGTATCTCAAACTTCTGCACCCACAGCGGTTGACTTGAAGAAAGCAACCCAAGTCCCATATTCGAGCAGGTTGTCGGATCACACAAAGTCTGGTCATATGAAGGAGAAAGGTAGTAAACGAGATGTAATCATTCCTCCAAAGGGGTTAAGCGTCTTCATTAAATCGGAACCGTTGTCTGATGATGAGCCAGAGAACTCCGCCGAGCTCTGTTCGAATCTTGCCGAAAGCAATGCTATCAAAACCGAACCCGATGTCGACTCTGATTCTACAGACATTCCCACGGATTCGGACGATAATGAATCTTGCCAACCAAGTGCCAAACTTAAAAGACCTCTTGCCGATACAAGGTCATCCGATGTGTTATATCAGCTCCCGAAGATTTCCGAAACCGAACATTTGTCGCGGGCCGAGAAGATGCGTCTTCTACAGCAGCGGATCAAAGAACAGGAAATGATGCTTGAGAACATCAAGAAACAACGTCATGAATTTGTGATGCAAAGAAAAAGTAACCCGTATTTAAAGGACCTATACTGACTTGAATGTATATACGTATAGCGATGTCGAGCAAAGCGGTTTTCCTTGAATTGGTTGACAAACTTCACAATTGGAATTATGAAATAGTTTTCCTTCAGTGATACTATTGCTTCACCTCATGCACAGTTACCACCTAAAGGGATACCTTCGGGGGAGGTCAGGTATGTCTAAGTAGGCGGTTCATAGAGAGTTGAGATTGATATTTCACATATTGGTCATTCCGACTGTCAGCATCGAACACAATCGCAAATCCTTTCAAAAAAAAAAAAAAATCAACCCAAGGCAATTTCAATTAAATAGCTTTGTGCGTCATTCATTGAAATTTGCGAACATGAAAATGTAATTATGGTAATTATGATCACTTCTTCTTTTAGAGTCAACGGGAGATCGTACATGATCACCTGAATCTGTAAACTTATATGACACTGAATCAACCCTTTTCAAGAGTCATAGAACTTAGAACTTTCTTCTTAATCCTATTTAGTTTGATTTTTCGAAAATAGTTTTTATCGTGTTCTTACTGTATACTTTTTAAAGAGAAGGTTGAGTTCTGGGAAAGGTGAACTTTTTTGTGTGTGATCTTCCTCATTCATTTTATGTTGGAGGAACATCATAGTAGGAATGTCCTCAGAAAAGGATTGCTCATCAGATGCCTTCCCATATACATGAATACATATTTTCAGCAAGTATTAGTCAATTTCTTATCATTTTGATGATTCCAAAATCTCACAGTATATACACCAATTCAAATGTAGACATGGGAAACCTTTCCCAAATGCTTTGAGACAGTTTCTTTCACAATGTAATCGCATGTCCAGAACTCAACTTTATCTTTAAACATTACACAGAAGTAAGGCTTTCTCATTTCACTTCAGAGTAAAATTTTTAGTGAGTGTAGAAACATTTTTACACTCTAATGTGGTTATTGATTGATGGGATAAATATTGGTCACTTTAATGTAATTTTTTTCCCCCAAGAAAAATACATCAAAACGATCCCCAACTCATTGTTTGTTACAAAGACAACTTGATATTGTCATTATCATTACAAATTAAGTTGTACACTATTGTTTAGCGTAAGCAATCGGGGAAATTGAAGTTTATCTATAAATATAAATATTTATTGCAGCTACTTGTAACTAAGTTTCGACTGCGTCTCTAGCTGTAGTTGCTGCGCCGCGACTGCCTTATAACTGCTCTCATTGGTAACAGAAGTTTGTTTCATCGAGCATGTATATCATATGGTGAATACTGTGATAAGGGAGAATGTATTTTATGTTCATTTTTTTTTAGTCGATCGCTATTTTGTTATGCTTTCTACTAAATGTCATTTGGATTGCCCCCCCCCCCCCCCCGTCAAACCTTTTTTTATTTCTACTTTTGCGGCAAAAATCATAACGCAGATGAAAAACTATGAAAAACGATAAATGCCCCCGCCGGAAAGAACGCAGTGTCCCACAGTGTGTTCACAGTGTGTTCACAGTGTGAAATCATCTTCACACTGTTTAAATCCGAGCGTTTTAACATTGTGAATCACATCTTCACATTGTGAGCGACTAAATTCACACTGTGAAATCGAACATCACTATGTGAACACTCTGAGGTAAACCATAACGTGGAGGTGTCCACAGTGTGAAATCATCTTCATTAAATTCGAGCGTTTTAACAATGTGAATCACATCTTCACAGAGTCGACTACACCGTGGGACACTGTGTTCTTTCCAGCAGGGGCCCTCCATTTCACAACTCTGTCGTTTGCCGTTTTAGGGTCTTGTTTCGAATCAGTTTAATCAGAAGAATTAACTACACCTGTATATGTATCACAAAGTTTGGTTTATTTTTAAGAACTTCATTTCAATATGTACTTTCTTATGTTAACTGCGTTTTTATGTTTTATGCATTTTGTTATCAGTATAACCAGCGTTCTGGAAGATTTAATTTAACTTAGATTTATTAAACTTAATGTTTATTCTTATAGTGTTATTATTGGTTGCATTAAAACTATTATTATTGTTATAGTCATTATTGTTAATATTATCATTATTAATGGATAGGGAATGAATAACTGCGTCATTCTTTGTCGTCCAGAAAAGAAAGACATAAAAAAAAATAAAAATAAAATAAAAAATCATACAGTGCCTCTTGGAAAGTAAAGTTGTTATTAGCGTATATTTGGAATTACCCCATCTACGGCAATATCTGACGGATACGCCCGATTTTTTTTTTTTTTTTTTTTTTTTTTTAAATAAAATTCTGCTCAATTTTGTTCTAATTCATTTAATTTCATCCCCCAGTCATCTTCTTATTCTTCGATTTTATATTTTTTTCTGGTTGTATAAACCCCTTTTCCCCTCCTCTTAATTAATGTCACTCAGTTTTTAAGGTGTGTTAGGTTGAAAGTTTCACAATCCTGTTTTATAACCGTATGTGTGAACAATTTTTAAAATATAAACTTGTATCTTTGTTTGAAATCTATCGTATTGGACATAAATGTTAACCATTTAAATCAAAAGGATATGCATGTCCCTTGTCGTAAAAGTGTTAGTGATATCGTTATCAGCAATACTACGGCTCGTTTGTCTTAATTCGTGACTGTGTTTGAGGGTTAAGGACTCGTATATACGTAAGTTCATTATTTGGTTTTGCTTTGTTCATATTAATTTCTTGGGTTTATTCTTTATTTATTTTAAACACCATTTCTTGGCATTCATGGCCATGCTTTTTATTGTCATTCAAATGCACCATGTGTGACCTGTGTAAAGCAGAGGCTTATTTTTCGTCTGTTATTTAATTCTAGTCGAAAGAGCTGTTATCACGGTTATGGTTATAATAAATAAGATGACTATAAAGATATTACTTTTACTTACATGTATATAAATTGTACACAGGTGTTTTGTATTTGAATATGAATTATCCATGCATGTTTACTCAGTAATTTTTAGCACATTTTTATAATTTTCCCCCAACAAAACTGGAAAAAATATATGCGAAGGTAAATTTTAAGAAGTTAAATGTTAAAAAGAGGATGTGATGAAGATAATTGGAGAGAGAGAGAAAGAAAGAGAGAGAGAGAGAGAGAATGAGAGAGAGAGAGAGGGAGGGAAGAAGAGTACCGAGACGGATTTGGGCAGTTAAGAAAGAAAATACATTTATAGGAAATGGATGAGTGAACCCTATAAGAATTATAGTAGGAAAGGGATGATCCCAAAAAAATGAAAAATGTTGAGCTGTTAGTCGTCGACAAAATAAGTCATGTACTAGAATGAGTGGAGAGAAGAAGATGAAACTGTATAAATAAGATACATGAACGGATAGAATCCTAATAAAGAGTAGGGGGCGGTAGAGAGAGAAAGGGGAAAGATAGAGAAAGAGAGAGAGAGAGAGAGAAGGGGGGTAAAGAAAAATATCGGATATCGGAAGACTGCAAAGAAAGAACTAGTCCCTCTTCGAGAAGTAAGCTCGAATTTTTTCTCTCACTATCTTTCTCTTCCCCTCTCCCCCCCCCCTCTCTCTATCACACACACATACACCCCCCCCCCCCCCACACAAACACACAGACTCAATCTCTTTTTCTCCGGCTCCCTCTTTCTCTCTCTTTCCCTTTCTCCCCTTTTCCTTTCTATCAGTCTATCTCAATCACCCTTTATCTTCTCTGTCTTTCCCAGTTTATCTATCCCCCATTCGTTTCTCCTGCTCCCCCTCTCCCACTCACTTTCTCACTTTCTCACCCTGTCTTTCCTTCTCTCTCTCTCTCTCTCTCTTTCTCTATCTCTCTCTTTCTCTCTCTTTCTCTATCTCTCTTTCTCTCTCTCTCTCTCTTTCTCTCTCTCTCTCTCTCTTCCTCTTCTTTCTCCCAATATACCACCTCTTTGCTTTCATTTTTTTCTGAAACTCTCTTCGTGCTTTTTCTGTCTTTTCATATGTTACTTTATCTTCCTTCCTTTTATTCTCTTCCCCTTCCCCCTCTCCCTTCTCTCTCTCTCTCTCTCTCTCTCTTCCTCTTCTTTCTCCCAATGTACCACCTCTTTGCTTTCATTTTTTTCTGACAGTCACTCTCTTCATGTTTCATTTACCTGTTTACTTTATCTTCCTTCTTGTTCTTCTCTTCCCCTCCCCCCTTCCCTTCTATCTCTCCTCTCTCCTTCTCTATCTCTGTTTCCTTTCCTTCTCACCCTCGCTGTCTCCCCTCTCTCTCTTTCTCTCCCTCTCTTCCCCATTCGAAAATTATATCACTTCACGATAATGATCAAAATGAAAGCGTTAACATCGTTTGCTTGGAAACCATTCATGTTTAATCAGTTAATTACAATCAAATAACATAAATATATAGAGCCTCAAATATTTCTACAATTTTATTTTACACCTGCTTCGTCATCGGTTCCCGTTCTATCCATCGACCATGTTTACAAGCACCCAAGTATATACATATTCATATCTAAATTGCTCTAAATCGTTACCTATTGCCACTGCTACATTGATAAATTCAGTGGGATACTGGCGTTGCTACTAAGCCCATAAATTTATGCTATAAGAATTAATGCAAGATCGATTTGCGGAATGCTTTCTAATACAGAACTGTGCTTTATTGTCATTTTCCTGCTTCATCATATTTCGATTAATGTACATGCTTGTCGTTTTAAGATCAAATTGACGACGGAATCAGCACAAAATTGCGGTTTACCAAATGGCAATGGGCAAGATTCGTTGTGTGACTAGAACATGATTAATTCATTGTAGAATACGGCCACTACAAAATTCATAATTATTATTTACCCTCCCGCAAATTAAACCAGTAAACATAATCTTCTTCTTCTTCTTTTCTGTGAGATTCTTGTTTATGTACAGTGATCATTTTCTCAAGCACACGTTGGCAATTTATAATGAATGGCAATGTTAGATGGTTGATTTTCACGATGATCAAAATGTGAGAAATGAAAGGAGACGGCAAGGAGAGAAAAAGATCGGGAGACGGGAGGAGATAGAAAGAGTGTGTGTGTGAGAGAGAGAGAAAGAGTGAGAGAGAGAGAGGGGGGGGGTTGGGGGGGGTATAAGGGGCAGGGGGTAGTTCACCGTGCTTCCACAAAAATAAGATAAATCACACCAACAACAAAAAATGATTGAAGAATCCGTAGATTCCGCTTAAAATATTTCGAAGAAAATTTCAGCAACATAAATTTGCTGGATTATAAGGGAAATATTCTTCATAGTAATTTTACTTATCGACAGAGTAAAGGAAAATACCTTCAAAACTACAGAGAAGAAAGAGATAGAGACGGGTAGGGGGGAGAAGGAGAGAGAGGCGGAGACATGGAGAGATAGAGAGAGAGAGAGAGAGAGAGAGAGAGAGAGAGAGAGAGAGAGAAATGGGGGGGGGGGCAATTTCTCTACATGTCATTTATGGCACAATTTTGAATCAATTACAATACGATGCCAGTTACAATCGTAACAGATATTAACTCAGGCCTCAAGGTTACAGAATCCCTAGTCAGCTCACAGCAATAAATACGACCATTCAAGTGAGCAAAGCCCACAATAAATAATAATCAATAGACTATTTACAATACAGATACACGATGATTTTGGACATGAATCAGATTGCATTAGTACGTCAAGTGCAATATTTTGTCATTTCATTTACTATATTCATACCGGTCTTGATTTTCATTTGGCGTATTTAAAAAATAATTGTGGGATTTCAACGCCATTCAAATGACATGATCAGATGATGGAGGAACTAAACCAGAGAATTGAATTTTTAGGAATGGGGAAAGGCAGGGAGAGATGAATAATTTTTGTTCTTTAAACTAAATGTAGACAAATGTAGGAGATTTTGAGCGATATTTTGTTATCCAGTTATGCTTTATTCTACTTTATCTCTTTTACAAGCTAAAAATAGAGAGACATGTAAATAAATTTTAAAAAAAATGTTTACAGAGAATAAAATACATTTTAGGAACTCCCTTCAAAATATAGGAACTGGAAATTGTTTGCTTTTTTGTTCGTTTCTATTTTCAAAATGCTCTTTTTTGTTGACCCCTCCTTCCCATAATTTGTTATTTTGTCTTTATACTGTATCGTTTTTTGTATATATGTCGCCTTACTGTTTTATGTATGTTTTTTTTTTAATGGAGAATGAAAATAAAGTTGAATTGAATTGAGTGTTAGGTAGGTCACCAAATAACATTTGGCTATGGGGCTCGAAGTGAAACACTTGTGATCTCCAACATTGATTTTGTGACGAACTCAATCTTCCCAATTGGATTTGTCATGGAAATCGGTTTTGGGAATTATTTAATCCACTACACATTGATCAGACTGAGTTTGATATCACAATCACACATGCTACATTTAGGGCCCCATAATTGACATTTTAAAAACTTTTTTCATATTTCATAAAAAATATTATTTAACATAATAGCAGTTATTGTGACAGTCATCAGTGGCGTAATGACCCCAGAATTTTGAGGGGGCTGAGCATAGGCAAACGGGGCTCAATTTTTTAATATTTGCAAGCGAGCGAAGCGAGCGAGCAAAAAATTCAACCTTTTTCAAATGAAAATGTAACTTTGTCATATATCTGGTAGGTAATTTGAATTTTTTATTTCCTCTTTTTTTTTTCGGGGGGGGGGGGGTGGCATGGACGTTTTTGCTTCAGCCCCCGAACCCCCCCCCCCCCCCCACCAGTACGCCAGTGACAGTCATGGTATATAATTCTGATCCATACCAAGTTTCATGATGTTTGAAAAACTTTGCAAATGAGATATACATTTTAATTGGTCAGTAAATTACATATTAATTGAAGCTTACAGAGAAGTTTGAGTGTGATAGGCGAAGATTAATTTGTGAGTTTTCTCATTCTTTTTATGTCAGTTTGGAAGAACATTATGGTAGAAATGTCCCTGAAAAGGACTTCTCTTCTCTTCTCAAATGCCCTCATATTCGAAATATGAAGAGAAAAAAACATGAAGTGTTCGGGCCGTTATGTCACATTGTGTATACAGTCCCATATACCCATTTCTGTGTTCAGTCCATGAGCTTTTCAGCAAGATTGGGTCTATTACTCATCATTTTGATGACATGATCAAATTTTCCCTTTTGCTTTGAGACCGTTTCTTTCACAATGTAATCGAATGACCAGAACTCAACTTTATATTTAAGAATATCGAAAGAACAATCAGGTGTTTCAATGCGACCTAACTTTCGCTGTTCTTCTTCGCACTTATAATGAATGACAACAATGATTCGTTAACAAATAATCCACTATAAACGCCATTCATTGATTCCAGTACCAACTAATATTCAAGGTTACTTTTTTGATAATGTTATTTAGTTCATATTTGGGATACGAGTGTGAAAGATGTTCAATAACGAGATATTATGAATTGAAAGATAATCAATAACGAGATCTATGACCTGAAATGATACTAATATGATGGAGGTTTCATAGGAATTCTTTCATTTAAAAAGAAATGCCCCGTCTTCAAGAATTTAGTTTTAGATTGACAGCAGTCGAATACTGTAAGATGACATGATAAGTGTGCACAGTAAAAAAGGGGAAAGAAGGGAGAAAGCTGTAACAGAATTTTACACTAAGAATAAAGCATTTACTCATCTTCTGAAATAAATTATGAACCCTCATTCGACGGGGCCTTCACCGAGACAATGGTTTCAAAAGTTATATAATGATCAGGAGTGTCGTTAGTAGGGGAAGGGGTTATGTGAAATCCACCTTCTAAACTGAAGACAGCAATTTTGTAATTTTCTATTTGCAAAACCATTACAAATGATGATAGCTTTTGCATCATTATCTCATATCGCATTTGCTTACTTGATACCTTTGGATATAATAGTTTTGCAAAGTTGAAAATCTGAAGACCATTAAACAAATATCTTCAAACGTAATTAGAACCCCCCCCCCCCCTCCCTCCATTCCAAACTGTCCAGAGACGCCCCTTAATGTATTATTACTATACTTGCTAGCTCATTTTCCAGCACTGCTGAACCAAGTACTGCTAAAAAAAAAAAAAAAAAGAAGGGGGAAAAAGCCTAGTAATAGTAAGATAGCGGGTATGACTCAAAGACTGGCAGTTTTCTTAGTAAAGGTATAATGAATAAAATATTAATTAAAAAACAAAAACGAAATAAAGCAGAAGGCATGATAACAAAGCAACAAGTCTGGTTGTAACTCTGGTTGTATAACATGTATTTATTAGAAGAAAAAAAAATCTGCATAACAATAGCGTCTTACCAGTTTCAAATAACTGACCAAAAGCCCTTACAGAATCATTGTCCGGTCACTGGATTCAATATTGTTTCTTTATTCAACCTTGAAAAGCTTCGAGCCACTGATATTAGCCACAAAAAATAAAATAAATTGAAAATATTTGAATTTATCTGGCGGTCATCAAGGTTGGGAGCCCGATTCATGATAAAGTCTCCTATGGCGATTGCAGTATTCTCCAAGTTCCTCCCATTTGCACCCCTGAATCTCTCCACAACACTCCTCGTCTTTGCCGGTTCGTCGTCTCCTTGAGTCCTTTCGATGCCGGTAGTGTAAGAAGGCCTTAGCAAGCTTGGCAGGTAGGAAGAGTTCTCTCTCTGTTGGGAAATATACAAACAATATGAATAGACATAAACAATATGAATATAAAAGGAAACATATGGAGAATGAAATGAAACGAGGGATACAGTCAACAATAAATCTACTTTAAATCGGCAGTATACACATGCTGTAAGAAGCCCTTAGCTAGATTTATAGGTAAGAAGAGTTCTCTCTCTCATTCTCTCTCTCTCTCACTCTCTCCCATTCTCCCCCCCCCCCCCCTCTCTCTCTCTCTGTCGTTCTCTCCCTTCTCTGTTTTGTAAGTAAAAAGAACGATTAACACTCTTAATCTATTCGGAGTCCGTAGTTAAATATCTGTTGCACACGATACACCATTTCGATTGCGTCATTACCTTCGCTCGTCAAGCCTGGGAAGACAATAGTCTCATACGCCAGTAATTCAACGCACTTTTTGCAATAATTATTCATTTTGCAATCACATTTTGTACGATGTAACTCTCACATGCATTGTCAAAGAGCGCACTGACGCAGCCCTGACGCAGCGCTGTGTCATCATGATGACGCCTCGTGTAGAATGAGTTCAGGGGGGCGTTTCATCAAGTGTCTTGTCAGTGATTTTTACCGACAGATTTGCCCTCAGCCAATCAGATGGAAGGATTTCAGTAGCTTATAACAATTATTTCAACTTTACGTTGATGACAAGTTTCATGAAACAGGGCCCAGAAGGATATTGGCCGGCTATGCCATGTATGGTGGTCAACAAAATCATAATAATAATGATGATAATAAATTTCATTCTTAGAGCGTCCCAAACTTTCACCAGTCGAAAAAACATAAGTCAAGATGCTTTTGCGAGGGTGGAATTGTAAAGGACTGTAATTGTTTTAGCGTTGAGGGTGTATTAAGGCTCAACCATAGAGATATAGGATATCTATGGGCTAAACATGATCGCGCGTTAATACGGAAACGGTCAAGGCAGTGAACTTGTTGAAGGGATGGTTAGTGTATTACTCATGGCCGAGTTATCCCAATCAGGTACTAGGTAAACCTTTGTTATCCTAGGCATCCCAGTAGAATGACAGCCCAGGAGACCAACGGCCCAAGAGACCGACAATGTACAGATCAGAGCCCTGTTTAATAAAACTTGTCATCAATGACAAGTTGCAGTAACTGTTATAAGCTACTGAAATCCTTGCATCTGATTGGCTGAGAGCAAATTTGTCGGTAGAAATCACCGACAAGACACTTGATGAAACTCTCCCCTGGTGATCCCTCAGAAGAAGAAAAAATGTCAGAAGGCCCAAAAGACCGACATGTATGTCTAGTTGCTTGTGACAACTTCCCTGAGGCCGGGGGGGGGGGGGGGGGCGTTTCATCAAGTGTCTTGTCAGTGATTTTTACAAATTTACTATCAGCCTATCAGATGCAAGGATTTCAGTAGCTTATAACAGTTATTGCAACTTTTCATTGATGACAAGTTTTATGAAACAGGGCGCTGGTCTCTTTGGATGACAATCTTGTGTGCATTTTGTGATTTTCACAAAAAAATGTAACTTTTCTCATCAAATCTTACTTAAAGGGAAATGTAAAGGAGTTGGGGGGGGGGTGGTGGAGGGATATCAGAATGTGATTACATACCTGAATTGCTTCTTTTAACAACACTATTGTCTCTACGCGGGTCATTTATGCATGCTAACTCGCCCATCCTTTGCAGCTCCGCTCCTTGGCACGTCCATATCGTACCAACAAGCCAGTTTTCTCTCCATTCTTCTGGTGATCTACAGAAAGAAAGAAAGAAAGAGAGAAAGAAAAAAAGAAGACGAATTAAATTCTTTAATTGCTTTGATCTAGTGGTTTGTGCATCATATTTCTTCAGGAATGGTACAGATCTAATACATGATACATAATTATACTTGGTGAATGCATAATTGTTGAATACATATTTGAATATTTAATTGAATCATGATTGAATTCATAATTGAATACATATTTGAATATGTAATTGAATCATGATTGAAGTCATAATTGAATACATAATATTTGAATACATATTTGAATACTTAACAGAATGAATAAATGCATATTGAATGAATAATAATATTCGATATCAAATAAATACATTGAATACATTATCAACGTCAATATTAGACGCAGGAGGGCTACAGCATAAGTAGTTAGCTTGACTTTAGGTATAGTGGTTCATTCACTGGACTTTCAATCGAAAGGTTGAGCGTTCGAAACGCAGCCCGACTCTAACGTCCATTGTATAGTCCACAAGAGAGAGAAAGACCCCCCCCCCCCCCCCAAAAAAAAAAATAAATAAATAAAATAAAATAAAAATCACACTAGGCATAGTGCATAATGGTTCAGTCACTGGACTTTTGATAAAGAGGTTGCGGGTTCGAATCCCAGCCCGGTACTTACGTCCTTCGGCAATACATTAATCCTCATTTGCCACTCTCCACCCAGGTGTAGGTACCTGATAATATGCTCTAGCGCTACATACTTGCCCGCTCGGCTATGACCAGGGTAATAACGTTGGAGCACCAGGAGGATCATGACGGACATGAGTGCTGATGCTATTGATCTTCCTGAGAGAGGGCCCTGTAATTACACCAGCATTTCCAGGTACTCATTCGATACATTAAAAATAAATTTAAAAAATAAAAAAATAAAAAAAAAAATTGCCCAAGGATGTAAGCACAGAGCGAGGATCGAACCAATATCTCTCTTATGAGTATCCCCACTGTCAAATAATCGACATCCGGGTACCTACGTAATGGGTATTTAGAGATATAGTTGACACATTTTGGAACATCAGTCAGGATTTATTTTTGGTCTCTAAGAGAACTCAAAATAACTTTCAGAGAAATAGTAATAAATTATAGAGAGCAACAGTGAAAACAAAACAATAGCGTTTAACCATGTTGATTGATAATGGACATTACAGATTTTTCCAAGTAGAAAACAAAGAGTAAGGGGGCGCAAGCACGAAGTTAATTAAAATGAACAGTGAGTGACATCATTCATGACGTCATCACATGATGACTGTTTTCCAGAGGGTGGCTATCTTGTAAGACGATCTCTTGGATCGGTTTGTGTATCATCTCCAAAACATCGATCTTGTTCTAACCTTGAAGACACAGCGCGTAACAAATAACAGCGGTTCACGTTTCAGAGCAATCTCGAGTTCTCGTAATAAAGTATTATCTTTCGAGAGGAGCTGTCTGTAAGTATTCCGATATAGATTGATTAATGACGTTAAAGATACTTTCTGTCTTTGTAAACGTTGGTCCGAATGGTTCTGGAAAACTAGATTATTTACATACTTATATTCGAGTTATGATAATGATGATGCTTTGAATGTAATTCCTTCAGCGGTACGATTAAAATTTCACCTAAAATCCTACACTTGTTGTTCTTCTTTTTATTTGGAAACTGCGATATTTTTTTCTCAAAAATTTCAAGGTTGCTTCTCTCTCTTTCTTTCTCTCTCTCTCTCTCTCTCTCTCTCTCTCTCTCTCTCTCTATCTTGCATTGATCATATAGATCGTTTGATGAATAACTCGACTATTTCTAAGACTATAACATAATGTTAAAGAACACCTTTAAACAAAACTACTTTAATACACAATAAATGCTGCTGTTTCATATCGGACAATATCACTTCCATTTTCAATCCTTTCCCTGTTCTGTATGTATCTGCCTCTGTCTGTCTGTCTGTCTGTCTGTCTGTCTGTCTGTCTGTCTCTTGGTCTCCTCACGGGAGAATATCTCATACCATCCCAACTCCCATTCACACATCAGTGTTCTTATAAGAGCGACAGTCTTGAAATCATACCAGGAAGAAGATTTCATTTGACTTCTTTTTCTTACGATCATGACGAAGAGACACCATACAGCAAATGCCCTGAATTTTGATGTTGAATGTATTTTAGACCTGGCATTCAAGAGGGCGCTTTTCAAAATGCATGCGCTGGCGGACGGTGCAAGTTGCCCACTTTGCACCAACATTATTCGACGCTTACGCAGATGCCATGTCCCGAGTGCCCGAATAATGCCGATTCTCATGGTATGTGTGCCGAAGTAATGTCAATTACAGTTCGGCTCATGATTCGGCTGCTGTTCCTGGCCGGCCGGTTCCGCCTACATGATATGCATGCATTATACGCGTACATTATTTTTATCGGATTCTCTACGGCCATGCATGCATTGTAGCTGCTTCACGGTACATATACACATCAAGCGCAAACAGTCACTGTACTGCACCATGGGGGGGGGGGGGGGGGGGGGGGGGGGGGGGGGGGGGGGGGAGGGGATCTACCACTTTGATTGACAGCTGCATGCGACTTACGTCGTCAATCTTCGTAATGAAGATGGCGGCGAGTATCACACCAGAGCCATCAATACTCAGAGTTTGGCCAACTCGGTTTCAGTTGGGCACAACATGGCGTATATTCCTTTGTTACATGCTTGCCTAACAAAGCAACAGGCCGCCATATTGTTACCCACTGGAGCAGAGTTGGCCAAACTCTATGTATGGATGGCACTGTATCACACCATCCAACAGCGCCCTCTTGAGTGCCTGGTCTAAATTCCTTTAAATATTTAAAGCATCTCCTGAGTATCCAGACCAGACTGATTTTCGCTTTCAGAATGCAGCTCAGTCTATATTTCATCATGTTATTTAATTTTGTTATTCAAATGATACGTGTTGAAGTCACATACTAGTAGCCCCTCAAATATTATGACCAGATAACACCAATATTGTTTCATTGTCTGGTGGTTGATTTAGCCGACCTTTCTGTTACCACAGACTCTCATATACGACATTCTCAATATTAGGCTCTACACCCCATCTCCCTCCCCCTCCCCCCTCTCTCTCTCTTTCCCCCTCTCCCTCCCCTCCCCCCCCCCCCTCTCTCTCTCTCTCTCTCTTTCTCCTTGTTCCGTCTTTTGTAAAGTTTACTCCTTTAAACGTTACTATTTTCCTATTACTATTTCCAGCTTTTTGTGTTTACAATATTTCTCAATGCTTTCTCTTCGATAGAAAGTGTGTTATGTCTATAATTTGTTTGCTTTCCATGGCCATGTATCTGTCTTCTTCTTTTTTCCCTTTCATTGGGCATTTTATGCATGATTGCCCAGTCTAGTTCTTTTTATGTACTGTATTCACGCTTTATCTTTTTGCCAGGGACCAGCGCTTCTACAAGCTCTGCTTCTAAGCTGGCCTCTGTTTTCATTCTCATTTTCATAAAATTAATCTTACGTAGTCTTCATTGATGTTACTTTTTTTTTCTCTCACAACTCAAACTTTAATGGACTTTGTTTTGCTTGTAATGATCGAAAAATGTTTATGCACTAAGTTGTGTTGTCAATTATTTCGAATATTGTCAGTTTCATAATACTTATTGTTATATACTTTGACAAATGAAAATGTAATGAAATAAAATCTAAATCTGAAATCTGAAATCTGAAATCTCCCTCTCCCTCCCTCCCCTCTCTCTCTCTCTCTCTCTCCATCTCCCCCCCTCTCTCTATCTATCTCATTCTCTCTATGTCTATCTTTTTGTCTCTGTCTGCCTGTCTGTCTCTCTGTCTGTCTCTCTCTCTCTCTCCCCCTCTCTCTATTGCAATCGCATCAGTATTCTCTCGCCGCGATAAAAAAATAATAATTGAAATGAAATCTTTTCAAAAAAATTATAATCTCAAGGAGTACAATATTGTCGTCCATCGAATCGATTTTCCAATGCCCGAGACCTCTTGGAATAATTGAACGCAGACAATCAAGTTTACCTTACTCAAGCAAAAAAGGCCAACATCGGCCTTGCTGCCCATCACTACCAACTAACCAAACCACTCTTGTGTATAAATACTGAGCTCTTATTAAAACCTGAGCCGGACGAAACTGTATTGGAAGTCGAGATGAATTCCGATTTTCAGTTTCCATCCCGGGGTAGGAGTTACGTTGCTATTTTCCGAAAAAGGGTGGAATTTCACCCTATTTTAACTCTACGGGGGTCACGTCAGTGATCACTAGTTTAGGAGGGAATATCTAGTGCTTTCTGAAAAGAAAGTAGTGAAATTTCACTCTATTTTTACTATATCTACAGTCCCCCAATGATCACTCGATTGTCTTTAGAGCGTATACCATCGATGCTCCCCTCCCTCTCATTATCTTCTATTTCTTAATTTCCTGTAATATTTGTTAAGAGAGCGAGAGAGAAAAGGAGCGGTAGAGAAAGAATAGTGGGAATAAAGTGAAAGGGAGAGGGAGGGGGAGAGGGAGAGAGAGAGAGAGAGAGAGAGAGAGAGGGGGGGGGGTAGATAAAGAATAAGATCATAGTGAGCAGGTGACAGGGAAAGTTGAAAGAGGACGAGAGATAGAGTATAACATATAGAAGGAAAAGTGAGTAAGAGAGAGAGAGGGTGAGAGAGAGATAGAGAAAGAGAGAGAGAGAGAGGGGGGGGGGGTGGGGAGTGAGCAGGTGAGAGGGAAAGTTGGAAGATAACGAGAGATAGAGTAATAGAAGTGAGAATGAGTAAGAGAGAGAGATAGAGAGAAAGGGAGAGAAAGAGAGAGAGGGTAGATTAAGAGTGAGATCATAGTGAGCAGGTGAGAGGAAAGTTGAAAGAGAACGAGAGATAGAGTAATACAAATAGAAGGGAAAGTGAGTAAGAGAGAGAGGGTGATAGAGAGAGAGAAAGGAAGAGAGAGAGAGAGAGAGAGAGAGGGGGGGGTAAAGAGATAGAGAAGAAATAGAGAAACAGTGAAAGCGATTTCAGTAGTGTGGTACTTGGAGATTAGGAACGGCGACAAAATGATGCTGTTAAAGGGCCCCCAATTTCTAGTCATTATCGCTTCTCTTTTATCATTTCAATCACGACATTCCCTAAACGGCGACATATTCTAAATTAGGAACCAGTCATTTGGACGTCAAAGATGTCATCATGGTCATGGTCTTATTCCATCAAACACGTGACCTTCACACCTCTGTAATCATAGTAATCATGGTAATGGCGAGTTAAAGAGACGATTGAGTTCTTATGGAGTTGAAATATATTTTCGTTAGCTTTCTCGATCTATAGATTCCCATGTGGTAGAATATCATACTAGCAATGACCATTGACTAAATAAATGCTGATGAAATTCCCTTTTAATCAAATATGGACATAAAATTTTGATCAAATTTTGATTTCACATGACAGTATGTAGTCCCATGAATTATTATACCCTCATTTGGGTGCAGTCCCTTTCACTGTACGAGATTTTCAACAAGATTGAGTCATTTAATTTATGATGCTGATGATTCCAAAGAAGTAGTCAGAATCTATGCTAATTTATAATTATGCACTAAATTATCAATTTTTCACTGTAACTCTAGACAGTGTCTTTTGAATTAAATTGATTGAATTGAGGGTAGATAAAAACACATTTGAAATAGCAGCCTTAATGCTGTTAAAACAAATTGAATTTACAAGAAAAAAAAAATTCATTGAAAATAGGATGATATGACCAGTACTTAACTCTATCTTTAAGAGGAATCAACTATGACGCGGACTTTTCAATCGCACCGTCAAAATGCACCCCAAAATCTCTCCACGCCCAACTGACCGCACTCTACCAACACACATAGACACATACATACTTGAATGGTACTCAATTCTCACAAATCACACTTACACTGAGCACGCACACTCGGCCAGTGGAGCAGGAAATGAAGAAAGGGGGACCAGCAAAAAGTCAAGTGGGACGCGCACGTGATATGTATAAAGAACGTCCAAACCCCTTCTAAAACTTCGATTGGTGCTTGTCTCTCGTGTGAAAACCCACGCAAGGCTGAAACTAGATATGTATATTCGATTGTCAGCTTTAATTACGCAGATGGGATCCCCGTTCAAGTAGTATATTAACCAGTCAAAAGGGAGGAATAGATCAATGAGTATAACCTCCCCTTTAAGGACGTAAATCTAACACAAGGCAATTGCTTTTGAAGGGGAAATGCTTCCTTGCCTTTGATCATGTTAAACTCATTATTGTGCCAAATTATTTCCACCGCTCTTATTCACAACTCCTTTTGTGTAGCAGTCAAAGAGTTAATGTAATCCCCCATCACTATTACATCATGCTAAATGTATAGGCCTACATATAGAACAGTGACTATTAAAAGTGCTAACTTCGAGAGTTTCTATGCGCTATGCGTCACAGTTTCGTTGCCACCAAAGTTAATAAAGTTCCTGTTTGGTGCGTATAAATCTTGCACACAGCAAAAATATTCAAATTATTACTAGACCATCAATCTATTTAGAACAGAAGATCATGTCTTCATTCTATATTTTGAAAAATAGATGGGAAAGAAACGGAACAAGACGATATCCATCACTGATCTAGTTCGTGACTGAGATCTAAACAAGATGTGAAATCATTAGATTGATAACTTGATAATAATATACTGATAATAGCTGTTTCTTATATGACCTATGACCTATCCGATCAATTATGTGATAAGGGATAATCATCAATGTCAGGGAGTGTGTGTGTTTGTGTGTGTGTGTGTGTGGGGGGGGGGTGGAGGGGGGGGACACGTATATAGGTACATCCCCTTCTTGAAACTTAACTTCCACAAAAGCCTAGAACCTAAGGTAACTTTGCCAGTCTCTAGTTGTGTCAGTACCTTTCATAATTCCAATAATATTAACAACCCATTTCCTCATATATTTCTTTTTTTATCCCAACAGAGTGTGAATGATTTTTTTTTTAATTTGCACCATGAAAACGATTCAAAACAATGCCAGTGAACAACCGACAACATAATCATGATAGTAATCATCCATTTGGTAGCATCTGGGTACAACCTATAAGCAGTGGGCCCAGGGTGGGCCCTGAATGTCTTTCAGGGGACTCTGTCATAAATTGATGGAGGATCAGCACCAATCTGACACCTCATTAAAGGGGGGGGGGGGGGGGCGGGGGGATGTTTGAGGGCGTCCTATTACCTTCTTCTCACGTTGCTTTCCCAATCCCCCCATCCCACTCCCCTCCCCCCTCTCTTTTTTCTCTTCTTTTGCCTTCACTTCCTCACTATAGCTACGACACTGCCTTTCACTTCCGAATTCTCTTATTCCCACCGGCTTCTGACACCAGGACAGTTGGGTTCCCGTACACAATGGGTTAACTAATGCAATAATTCTGCATTCCTTCACAGAATATGCATGTATAGTCAGCATGGGCACGGGGATCAGACATATTTTTTTCTGCACGAACGATTATGTTCATCGGAAGCTTTGTCAGTTTTGCTCTACATACTCGTGACCCCTTGGGGACTGCAGAGAAAGAGAGAGAGAGAGAGAGATAGGGAAGCCCCCTTCCCCACAGAGAGAGAGAGAGAGAGATAGGGAAGTCCCCCCCCCCCCCACACACACACAGGTGGATACAGAAATAAAAAAATAAAAAAAAGATAGGGAATGAGAGAAACACAAGTTGATGGAGATGGAGGAATAAAGACAGGCAAAAAGAGAATAAGAGCACACATGATAATATAAATGATATTATATATAAGAGAGACCGAAAACAAGAGATGAGAGAGAGAGAGAATAAGAGAGAGAGAGAAAGAGAGAGAGAGAGAGAGATAATGGATGGGGGGGGGTGGGAGATACTAGAGAGATGGATAAAGAGAGGGATATAGCGAGAGAGAACAAACATCATTATAGTCATCATCATTGTCATACAGATAGCGAAAGGAAGATATCTCAGAATTAAAAAGGGATTATTCAGTTATCTAGGTTATCAATTTCGATTAATTCATTTATTGAGTAAAATAAAATTCAATGCTCATTACAATGATTGATATAATCAGCTTCTAATTTAATTGTGAACGATTTCGATTATTCATCAATTCAGTATAATTATACTCAGCTTAAAACCCATTACTGGTCTGTAAGAAATTAAATTGTCATTGATTTTTCTAACATTTAGTTTTCATTGATAAACCAAATTTGCTATTGAACCTATCAAGTTATCATAGGCTCCCTAGAAAATTGGTCCGTTAGAAATTTAATTATCATTAATTTCGAATATTTGGCTATTGTATATACTATAATCACTATAATACCTGTTCAGAATCCATTCAGTATGCAGTTCATGTGCGATTCCGTGTCTGTGGTTTTCGTTTTAGGGTTTCATACAATTTATCATTACACGATAACAGACTTAACATGTCTTTCAAGTAGCTAATAACACGTTCATAAGTCAATGCAGTTTATTTGCTGTCCATAAGAATGAACCTTAATCGTAAATTTACAAGTTTCACATGAAATAATATCTACAGTGATTACGAAAAATGCAATTTCGTTATCCACATCTCAAAATTTCCATTTATTATTCAGCTTCTGAAAAAAAAAGAAAAAGAAAAGAATATCAACGCAACATGCATGCCATGCATGCATGAGAACAGACTTTGATTCGCCTTCAAGAGTATGATGTGCTCCTTAAGAATATTGGGTTTATCAATGTGAAAGTGAAAACAAGCCGACTTGAAAGATTTTGTTTAAGTTTATAAGGCAAACGGGAAAAAATCCACACTTGTGCTCCGCTCCATTGGGCAATCGAGGCAAACAGTGACGTTTATGTCCCCTGTGAGTTTCGGGCGGTCAGTCGATACTCGTTCGGGCGCATAACCAAGTCGACCGCGTATTATTTATATACATGCTGTTACAGCGTTTGAACCGTCAGTTCTCGTCAAATCACATGTTTATAGCGTAATATGGTTGAAACGAGACATATTTCGTATTGAATAGACTGAACATTATCTATAGAGTGGAAATAAAACAAGTGTTTTTATTTATGTTCAGTGCACCATGATCAGCACTAAGGCGCCAAAAACGCCACATGCATCCGATCACGTGATCTTTCCAAAATGACCAATATGAGGTTGCAACAAACGGCAAGATAACCAAAATGATGGTAAAGATTGATGCATACCATTTTGTTTTGTGCAAGAACCCACTCAGCCTGCTGACATAATTTCAAAGATATCGTTCTTCTTATCCATTATCACCTACATGTATATCATCATCAAAATAATATTTTCTTCTGCAAAATAAAGAGGCCGATAAGCATATTTATCTTTTAAAATTGAAACCCGAATACAAAGTGGCGTTTCCAAAATACTAAAATTAGTCCAGATGAAGACCAATGAAAATAATATTGTGAGTCGATGAGACAAAGCAACAATGAATCATGAATGAATCGCAGGGGTGGATCCAGGAGTATCCCCAAAGGCAGGGTGGGTGGGTGTTTGTTTGTTTGTTTTCCATTTTGCTGCCTTAATATTTATATTTATATATAACATAATGATTATTATTCAATAAACAATTCCCAATAATTTGAACTACGTTTCCTGGAAATGACTGCGAGGACTCGCCTTAACTGGATCTAAGAGAAAGTGGCTTGATATCCTTCCGTTGGCATGCAGTGACTTAAACGCGACTGCTTTTGACAAGGGGTCATCGTACTTTTACACCTACTTTTCCCTGGATACCGTTGCAACCCAAGGGGTTAAGAGGAGCGCAGATTGGAGCTAAAGGGGGTAACTCGGTCAAGTGCATGTAGGTAAAGCGGAGTAACATGAAGGAGAGGTGTTCAAAGCAGGGCGTCGATCCCAATCCTATATCGTTCTTTGGGATATGCAGCCCCCCCCCCCCCACGAAAAAAAAAAAAAAAAAATCGGGAAAATGGATCTTCCCGGTTTAAAGTTATTTATGTGGATGTCTTTCCAGAAGGAAATACGCTCAATGGATACTTTTTAAGGAATTGTTGCCAAGGTTTTTCCTTGAAAAAAATTCTGCTGAAAGTGGCTGCAGAAGTTAGAATGGGGGATTCCGTGCTATGTGTCCCGTTCGACATACCTGTATCCCTTTATTTCATCAAAAAAATGAAGAAGAGAAAAAAAATCTAGTGATTTGACCTTTGGCTAATGGTTCTTACGGTATCACTACCATTAATCAACGGTCATGTTAAAAACATTCTCACTTTTAAATGAAATAAATGCATAAAAGTCATGTGTCGTACGGGACATATTCCACGGAACAGCCCAAAATAGAAGATGCATGAGAGGAAGATTGGAGAAAGGAAAGAAAGAGATAGAGAGAGAGAGAGAGAGACGGGGAGATGGGGAGAGATGGAAAGAGATAGAGAGAGAGAGAGAGAGACGGGGAGATGGGGAGAGCTGGAAAGAGAGAGGGAGAGAGGGGAGTGTGTGTCTAAGTATGTGTGTGTTAAAAGAAAGAGAGAGGGAGAGGGGGCGGAGAAAGAGTGGGATAAAAAGAGGACGCATAAGAGGAAAAGTCGTTTCATTCTTTAATCCAACGCTTATTTGTTTCTGTCACGATTTGTCGACACTTCCTAGTGCCTTGTTCAAATGATTATCGAATATATATATGTATGTATATATATATATATATATATATAAAGAGAGAGAGAGAGAGGCAGGCAGGCAGAGCAGATAGAGAAGGATGCAATGAGCATTTAACTGAAAAAAAAGGGAATCTTCCTCCTACCCATTGACGCTCAGACCCATTGAGCAACCGTCGTTTATTTCACTTGAAATAGCTCAGATACATTCCAACTACTGTAGTATAGCCTCAGGGCAACAGGTTGCAGCGGGAAAAAAATTGAAAACAGATCTAGGCCTTACCATATACATCTTGATACAGAATTTTAAAAAACGTTGACATAACACACGCAACCGAAAATGGAAGAAGGAATAAACAAACAAATAATTATAAACAAAACCACGAACGAATGAACCATCATTTAAACAAAAGAACATACCATTTAAATGTTGAATGAAGTAGTAAACATAATAATTATGTTTGTAGACTAAAATTACGAATTAATTAGTTGATTAGTTGGTTCGAGTAATACTGTTTTATTACAAACATATATCCTCGGCTTATTTACAAATATCGAATTCGTGTTGGTCAGTGATCAGGAATACCTTTGTAACTGGTATTGACCACTTGCATGCATTTATTGTGTTTCCCCTTTATAATCTGTCTTCCCCTCCCCCCCCCCCCCCTCTCTCTCTCCCTTTCTCTTTCTATCTAAATGAGACCGATTTCGTTTTATGCGACGAATTGTTTCAAGGCCGAGTTATGACCTCGGCGTTTCCTCGTTACCTAATTGTTGTATTATTAAAGATAATATAAATTATGACTGAATCAATCTGTGTTATTTATAAAGCAGATCCAAGCCATAAACGTGCATGTGCATAGGTAAAAAGCTATTTAGGCAAACTGAGTCCCCGATGACAAAAGAGCATACAATAGTACAATATGATATTTTTGTGATACGATTACTGTAAGCACGTAAGGTCGCTATACTGTATTTTGTAAGAAAATACAAATGAATGAGAAGGAGAAGAGGAATGATAAATAGAAGAAGAAGAAAAAAAGAAGAAGAAGAAGAAAAGGGGTATTAAAGACAGTGGAAAAATCAGGAATAAAAAGAAAATAAAGAAAACGAAAAACAAGAAGAAAGAAAAAGAATAGGGGAGAGGGGTAGAGGAAAAAAACCAGAAGAATGCATGAAAGCGAAATAAGGGGGGGGGGGGGTTCTATGGTATTTTTGCCTAATCCCCTTTATCAAATGATTGGGTGCAAGGTGAACATAGATTATTTTCTGAATGAAAGAAAATCTAATTATCATAATTATTATTTTTTTTAATGTTTTAGCTTGCCACCTATACGCTAAAGCAAAAGAAACGAATGTATTCACAGTATTAATAATTCATACCTCTACTCCAGTTAGGCCACTATTATCCAGCTTATGTACATTGATTGATGTCATGTAAGTTCACGGCCAGATATAATACACTGATGGGATTAACAGAGACGGGCCATTATTGAATAATAACGGTAACTTCAAAGTGAGCGGTGTGAAAAACGAATCACAATCTATAGGCCTATTACTGATGAAACGACTGTCCAAATCTTTTTAAAATCACGTTCATTTTGCGTGGGCGGGAAACTCAAGGTATGATGTTGAAATCTAAAGTCAATAGATAACTGTGTGCATAGATGTTTGTAAATTTATTTGTTGAAGGAAAAAAAAATGCAAGATATTTTCAATTTTTGTTATCGTTATTATGTGTTCTTTACTATTGCTCTTGCAAAATCTGACAATAAGAAAGTTGTAATTTTTAAGTATCTGAAATATTTGAAGTTATTATTATTTTTTTGTTGTTGGTTATATTAAAAAGTTTGTTGATAGCCTGGTAACTGCGTACAAAGATGCTTGTAGATCTATTTGAAAGATATTTTCAGTTGTTTTATTATTTACACTTGTACTTACAAAATGTAACAATAAGAAAGATTTCATTTTTATCGTTAACATTTAAAGCTATTTGATGAATTGATGTAATAAAAGGGTTGTACAACCTTAAATTGATATTGTTTTGAATTTATCCTTTTGTGATTATATAATAACAAAGAAGACGAGAATGCCAATTCGTTTATTTGGCCCAAGGGTTTGCCATACTTTGAATACCAACTTAGTGAGGCGACATAAGGGATAGTCATGCAGACCTAAATTTCGATTATGAGATGGCATTAATAATCAAAGTTTATAGGTACATGACTATCCCTTATTTTATTTACTTTATTCTTGTACAGTTTACTTACTGTAAAAGGCATTTGCAAAGTGAATATTTTAGTCGACTACAATGAAGAAGAAGAAGAAGAAGAAGAAGAAGAAGAAGAAGAAAAAAAGAAGAAGAAGAAGAAGAAGAAGAAGACGAAGAAGAAGACGAAGAAGAAGAAGAAGAAGAAAAAGAAGAAGAAGAAGAAGAAGAAGAAGAAGAAGAAGAAGAAGAAGAAGAAGAAGAAGAAGAAGAAGAAGAAGGAGGAGAAGAAGAAGAAGAAGAAGAAGAAGAAGAAGAAGAAGAAGAAGAAGAAGAAGAAGAAGAAGGAAAAAAAAAAGAAGTAGAAGTAGAAGAGGGAGATCCACTGCCGTTAATGACATCGATTGCTCACACGGCTGAACTTGCGGACGATATTGTATTCATTACAGAACGCTGAACTAAGATATCCTTAAAGCGACAACATTGATTAAATTGTGAAAATCAAAACTTCAATAAAGTCGGAGAGTAATTCTATAGCCGTTGGCAAAGCCATCTCTCTCTCTCTCTCTCTCTCTCTCTCTCTCTCTCTCTCTCTCTCTCTTCTCTCTCTCTCTCTTTCTCTCCCTTTCTCTCTCTTTTTCTCCTCTTTCTCTACCTTCTCTCCCCCATTTCTCATGTTTCTGGTTCTTTATGACACATGCTTTGGCGACCATTTCTCCGCCGTCAATTCCCTACACAAACCAAATTCCTAACTTCAACCCTTTACCAAACACTATACCTCACCCATAACCTAAACCTAATCTAAAACCCAAATTTTAATCCTAGCACTGGCCCTAAATCTTTGACGTTATAAAGCCCGGATCAAACGTCGGATCACCTTCCATGCAGGTATAGGATTTTCTCTTGAAAAGAATGTATACTAGGTTTACCTTCCAACATTTATACAATTTAATATACATGTTTTTCACCTCAGGCAACGTTGCTTCAAGAAACCTAATGCCATAGTTTATGTTTCAAAAAGAAACTTTCCGAATCAAAAGAGGAAAATTGAGTCGCACGCAGAGATGTATACCTTTCTCCATTACTCACTGTTTAAAAATATATACGGGCTATGGTTGCTTATTTTCTTCCCAATTCACTTAACCCGTTGACTACTGAATTCCCTAACTCCCATATAGGCTAAATACAAGGGCCTCCCGGTTCCCGTAGTCATTGGGTTAATAAAACTCACATTTTCTAACTGGATTAGGGGTTCCCCCCCCACTTGAATCAGGAAGAAAACAGGTTTCATGAACACGCTCCACGGATTTCCCCCTTAAAAACAGCAATTTATTAATGGGCAAAATGTAAAAAGCACTCATCAATCTAAGCTTCGTTTAATGTCGATGTATTACGCATTTAAAAAAAATAAAATTCACAAAGATTCAAGTTTAAAAACACATTTTTTTTTGTTAATTGCATTTTTCAAACGTATACAAAGAAAGCGTATGCTGAATGGCTTACTTCGAACCATCGTGTGATCACGTTCACATCACGTCGTCACGTTACACGACCTTTCGTGAATACTAAGCCCTAAATTCACGAAGGATTTTGTAGGGTGTAACGTATGTGAAATACCCCCTCCTATTGACGAAGTGTGGGGTACGAGATGTGAGTACCCGTAGTTTTGTAATACTTATAAATTTACTTTGTAAATTGGACCCGACACTTCACCAATAAGAGAGGGTATTTCACAAATGTTTCACAAATGTTACACCCTACCCGTTTTGAATTTAGGGCTTAGTATTCACGAAAGGTCGTGTAACGTGACGACATGACGTGAAAGTGATCACATGCACGGTGGTTCGAAGTAATGGCATCCATATACAATAGGCGTAGGGAATACCTGTCGCTCTCCTGCTTCTTGCACTTAAGAACATTTTGCATTGCAATTCATCACATTCTAAAAATGAAATAGCAACCGAGAATGTCTCAGTGGAGATTTTATCAACATATTATGAGATAGCATGGGTTCAACGGAAATGTTTGACACAAAATGCTGAGAAGATTATGTAAACGCCTATTGTGTGCTAACGTTATTCGTTGTAATGTTTGAAACAAGCAACGTCACACACACCAAAAAAAAACAAAAACAATAACAACAAACAAAAAGCATCAAAACAAACAAAATAACAAAAAACAACAACACGAATGTGCTTCTTTTTTGTTTTTACTTAGTGTGATATTCATATCAAGTGTGACATTCATATCAAGTGTAAAAAAAGACGTCAACAACATTACCTACTTCTGTACTTCGTTTTATCTTAATTGATTTTCACTTTAAGAGATTTTGCAAATGTAACCCTCGTTGCTTTTTTTCTGGGACACTTCACACTCTTCCTTGGCTTTGTCGCAGCGCTGTCAGAAAGGAGAGTTCGATTTTCGCTGATTAGCGAGATAATCGAATGAAACATTAGCCGTGATGACGCTGAATCCTTCACAGCGTGGCAGCGAAATTTGAAATGATAGTAACACTTTATTTGAAATGGAAAGCACAGTCACATCGCATTTTTACACATTCAAATTTAATTTGTTTCATGTTGGTTGTCATTGCCTTCAGAGGCAAGTTAATGACAGCAAAAATGACAACAGTGCTCAGAGCTTGGTATCTTTAGGGAAAAGCGCTTAAAAATGATCTGAATGTTATATTACTATATCATTATGTTTAGATGGTTTTGAGGTTGTGGTAATGTGTGAAATGTGGGACCCCCGATATGTACCCAATAACAAAGTAAAAAAAAAAAAAGCAACATAATTTTTTTTTTTTTGGGGGGGGGAGATTAAAAATATCAAATAAAATGATAGAAAATGAAAATCCAAGAAAAAGAAAACAAAGTTTATGAGAGCAGATATTACACGCCAAAAAAAAAAAAAAAAAAAAAAGAGAGAGATGAATAAAAAAAGAAAAGAAAGATAAGAAAAAAGGGGTGATGGTCCATATCTAAAAGAAATAGAAAAAGTATAAAAGAAACTAACCAAAATGTCATTGCGCATAGCTGAAATAAAGAAATACAATAGAGGAAACTGAATATTAAAAAAAATGTTCACAGTGCCTAGTTGAAGCAAGATAAACAAATTAAATGAAATTGGGGGAATAAAAGGCAAAAAAAAAAAGCATCTCATCACGGAAAACCAATTCTTCTTTCAACAATCCTTCCTTATTCTGGGGTAAGGTGCCCCCGTGCCCCGTAGATGATATGCCCTCTGGACACGCAAGTAGAATAAGACGACGCCGCCGTACTTTTTGTCAACTCCTTCTCAATTACCAAAGAGGCCTTTCTATACTGGTTATCAGGGGTGTGTCAGGTCATATCGAATGCGGGGGAGAGACGGGGTGGGGGGGGGGGGGGTGGATGTTGTTTGACGGTTATACGACACATTCTCCCGCGACAATATTATTGCTCCTCGTCAATTTCGTACACTAAACGGATTCTAATCTTCAACCCTCGACCAAACCCTCTCCTAACCCTAACCCTATAACATGCTAAACCTAAACCAAACATAAAACTCGCATTGCACGCTAACCCAAACCTCATAATTATCTTTGACGGAATAAACCCCAGAGCAACAGTACCGTCGCCTGGCGTATATGTCGGAGAACCTGTTTTACAAGTGTGATTCGAATTAATCCGCCTAATAGAAATCACAATTTCATTAACAATAAACAAAAACAAAATAATTATTCTTTAAGGGACATTACCTCAGCCACACTCACGAGACCGGCGCCAGACCGGCGCCAGACCGACAGCAGACCGAACCAAAAAATTGCATTGACACCAATGACCAAGAATCAGTCTGTTTAGAGTCAATGTGGAATCGGTCTGCCGATGCAACTCGGGTATGAATGTGAAGAAAGTTGATGAAAAGAGCCGTGATTTTATTATTTATGTCTTATTGCCTAGAGGACCTCCTGACACACATCTACATGCTAATTAATTGCTCTGTTTATCATTCACAAGGAAGAGGATTGCATTGTACCACAAATAGGATTTCACGGGATGATTTTTCAATCACGGTTGTTGTTTTTTGTATTTTAAAATCTTTTGAATCATTTGAATTGTTAATTATGATGAAAAACAATGTGTTGCAAGGTATATATCAAACCTCAAAATTCATAACACCGTTTTAAATTCAAAGGAGAAAAAATTTAGAGAAGCTGTATAGTCCATGTGATATTAGATGTAATGTTAAAATTTGGGCATCCGGAATCGTTTACTTAACCATACCTTATAGAAAATAAACACTCAAATTGAAAATTGAAATTGAAACTGAAATTTAAATCACATGTTCACAGAAAATTGTCAACATATCAAAAAAGGATCATAAGTCACAGTTTCATAGGCATTCGTTTGTCAATTTTACAAAGTTCGGACAAGACCCACAAAAATCAACAAAATTACCGGATCTGCACTATGAAGTCATATTTTTGAGTATTTGTGTTTGTTGGGGTGGGGTGTTACATCTTAGCCCCCCCCCCCCCCCCCCATCTAGTGAACGCTCTTGCTAGTAATGACACACCCCTCCCAATCTAAAGACTGAAAAGGGTATAGTGTGCCTCTTTGAGGTGATACAAAAACAAAAGCAAGTTCAACCGCAGTCCAGCTGGGTACTGAACCCTGAGCCCCGTCACTCACTGTTTCTCCGCGGGGCCTGACCGCAGAGCCTCCTATTACAAATCGATGTGACATAAATTGATTACGAAGCGAGATTATTGGACGCACAACCGAGGGGGTGGGGGCATCTCAGTCTCTCAATTTACAGGAGAAAAGTTCAAAGTGATGCGTTGTTATTTCAGTCGTAATTCGCCATGTCTACCTGACATTTCCTACATAAACATCTTGTTTACACAGTTTTACATGTCCTTAATATCTAGTTATTTTTTCTCATTTTCAGCCCTCGTTCCATTCAAACTCTCTCTCTCTCTCTCTCTTTATCTCTATATCATTCCTACCCCTTTTCTCTTTCCATATACCTCTTGTTTTTAAAGGGCAATCCAATAATTGTAATAATTTAATTTGTGTGAAAGCAGAATCAGAGAAGCAGATCAGTGAAAGTTTGAACGAAATCTGACAGGCAATTAAAAAAATTATGATTTTTAAAAAGTTGTAATCGCTATACATATGGGAATTTCAATTGGCCGTATCTGTTGGTCAGCTGTGATGTAGAGATGTAACGGCGGTCAACGTTCCCATTCGCTCCAACACACAAAATGACTAAAATGTCATTTTTCAAAATGTATAACTCAACAGGATCTTTTTGTTTTTGGAGGACCTATAACAATATTCATGAATATTCTATGTGCAATATATTTTGCGTTCTGCCCCGAGAGAAAAGACGCTCAGGAGAAAACCGGAATTTAAAATGATATTTTGGTGTACGACAAATGGGAGAGTTGACCACGAATACGTCAGAATGGATTCACCGAATTCCCAATTTGAGACTTGCATAGATGGAATGATCTCATTTTACAAATATTCATAACTTTCGTATTCTTTGTTTAATTTCTTTCAATTTTTCTCCATCCTATTCCTCTTATTTTTTCTCTTTTCACAAAAATCAGCTCTTTAGAAAGGTTAAATTGCCCTTTAAATGTGTTAAACTTTAATCGAGTTAAAATGTATAAATATAATGTATACGTTCAAACTTTATTCATTTTACTTTTGTTCAGAAAGAGGAATTTTTAATCAGTAAACTTCATAGCCTACAGGTAGGGTGTGTATTTTGTAATACACGTATTGTGCATTTAAAATGAAATAATAGAGTCCCTCAGAAAAGGTTAAGAGGGAAAACAAATAGTGTGCATATTTACTATTCAATAACGGAAGAAAGTGAACTTCTTAAAAGTAAATCATGACCCTGGAAAATACTGCACGCAGACTTGTTCAACAGCGGGAATTGCGCCATAAGGAATAATGTTTCATTACACGCACACACACACACACACGCACACACAAGGATTCAGTAATTACAAAATCGGGTGACAGAATCAATTGACTAAAATAAACAATAGAACGATTTTGTAAGACGACAGAATAGACAATTATTATCATTCCGAACTTAATGAAAATATAGGGCCCAATGAGGTTGTTAAAGATCTGATTTAGGACCTGAAGAAGGAAATGATGCGGGTTCGATACCGATTCCGGATGCGATGAGCAAAGTGGTGTAACGTGGGCCCATATATATAGGGGTACCTGCATTGTTGGCAGGAGGGGGGGGGGGCACTTGATGGATGAAATCCTCCTTAACATGCTACTGATTAGGGAGGGATAGGGGCCTATTATTATTTGTTTTTTCACGTTCCCTTCCAGCCTTTCAGTTTTTATTTTTCTATCTCCTTTTTTTTTTGGGGGGGGGGGTTGTCTTTTTTCGACATTTGATTTAGGACACGTGCCCCCGTGCCCTTAGTAGCTACGCCATTGCGTTTGACGGGGGCATGCTACTGGATCTCAACAGTATGCTGACATGTAATTGAGAAGAATATGACCTAGATGAGTGATCATTGTGGCAATAAATCTTCCATACTGGGTGCGTTCAAAAAAAGGCGCTAAATCCCCCGTGCAATCGTGACGATGCCCTAAAATCTAGGGATGTGCTGTCTGCAGTTGAACAGTTTGCGTACTTAGACCTCATTTATGATAATTGTGCCAGAGAAAGAAATAGAGAGAAGGGAGGGAGAGAGAGAGAGGGGGGGGGGGGGGGGGAGTGTGTGACCGGGGGGGGGGGGAGGAATTGAGGGGAAGAGAGGGAGTGAGAGAGACAAGGAGAAAGAGAGAGAGAGGGGGGGGGGGGGGGGGGGGGGAGAGAGTGTTTGACGGGGGGGGGGGAGGAATTGAGGGGAAGGGAGGGAGTGAGAGAGACAAGGAGAGAGAGAGGGGGGGGAGGCATTGAGGGTGAGGGAGGGAATGAGAGAGACAAGGAGAGAGAGAGAAACACACACACACAGAGGGAGATAGAGGGGATATATAATAGAGAGAGAGAGAGAGAGAGAGAGAGAGAGGAGGGAGAGAGAGAGAGAGAGAAGGGGAGGGAGTACAGAGAGAGAAAAAAAACTGATGCAGAGAGATTATATAACTGTCCTCTGTACATAGTTACTATATACTTTCAATAAATATTTCCTTCTATTTGATTTGATATTCTTCTTCTGTCTCTGTCATCATGCTTGAACTATATTCCAAATTTCCTTGTTGAATACCTCACGTCATTTCCCAGGCCTCTGAACTCGGCCTGTCCTTTTTTTATATAGCGACAAAAATGATAGAAAATAATTGTGTCGATAGCTACTTATTATATTCGACATAAAGAGGGATGGGCATTTTGATAATGCGTTAATTTTGAACAAAGATTCTGGAACAATCGATCATGGGTATTAAAATTTCACTCTCTGGATTTCACATGGATTTGAGAATGATAGCTTAAGAATAATAATTCCTTTGTTCTTTATTTGCTTCATTGAAAAAGTACAAGATATGCATGTAAATGCATGCACGGTTAAAATCAATATCTACAATCTTACATCATTGTACAAACAGGTACATTCAAAATAATACTCATAATAATAATATTAATTGCTATATTTTTATTACATCAATAAATGCCGAAAGGAGGAATATATTTTATTTGTGAGATGATGCTCAAGTGTTTATAACAATAAGTCTTTCTGTTAGTCATGATTATTATTGATCGGGCTACAAACAAACCAATGATGCAAATGATAAATGACTGGCCGATGTTACCAGACAATTCAATTATTACCGAATCCAAATAATAGATACAAAATCTGGGGAAGATGTCTGAATAATAAGAACAACATGTTGAAGAAAAACCTTTACAAATCTTTAGTTGAAACAAACAAAAATGCGGAAGCGTTTACGTCATTCCCTGCATGAAGCGAATAATGTCATGTTGGTGTTGTTGATGATGAATAGACATTGATTTACCCATTTTCTCCATGACAACAGGAAACTGTTAACAAATGAATGATATTCCTCCTAATCTGAAGTTTGTGATAATTGCAGATTACTTTAATTTATGTTTTTCTTATCCAGGGTAGCCTCATCAGTAATAATACTACTCTTCCTATTAAAGGGACCTTGCAATTATTGTTATCCCAGCATTGCCAGCTGCATTGGCAGGTACCCATATACTTTTATTACACATGGGTCAAGAGGGATACAGGTGAATAAATGTATACCAGGATGTAAGCATCGAACCCCGAAACTCTAGACAGTCAAGAGCCTTCGAACAGATACCACATTGCTCCCATTATAATCGCTTATACAAAACAAAACAAAACAAAACACACCCTTCTGAAAAAATATCATTACTTTACTATTATTCAAGACAATTACAGAAAGATCCCAACCTGAGGCAGAATGGGTCCAGGAAAGTTTGCCTTTGATATTTTACCTTTTTAAAGCTGTCACCAGAAACCATTTACCCATAGGCCAGACTTCTAAAGTGCAAAATCCAATGTTCTTATACGAGATCGCTTATTCCATATTCATTTGATTTAAGAATGAAGTAAGTTATCAACCCAATCGATCTTCTCCTCGTTTGAGACACGTGCATGTACTTTTTTTTTACAGGGGGGGGGGGGGGGAGGGCTCGTTTTCTTTGAAAGTTCGTTTCTCCGATAACAGTGGGTTCATACTTCCGAAAATGAAATAGGGTTCATAATTCCGAACATTCGTAAATCCCAAAATTAAATAGGGTTCTATCAATTTTCGAAATAATGAACTTTCGGACTTATGAATTCTATTGCTTTTTCGGAATTACACACCCTGCTTCGGAATTAGATTCAGATTCAAAATACATTTATTTCCTTCTCATAATCAAACACAAAATGAAATGTACATTCACAAATAAAGATGGTGGAAGGAGGTGAGGGTCCCAGGAAGCACGTGACTTGTGGTGAGGTCACCTTTACAATACAATATTATGCAACAATAACATACACAAAAAAGGAATTTAAAAAAATAGAAAAAAAAATCTGCAGTATGTGCTACTGACTGTATTGTACGAAGTATATATATATATATTTTTTTTTACAGTACGAGTAAATTTATGGAGTGAGGAGCATGTTTTAACCTTCAGACTAACAAACGTTCGTGTTTAGTGGACCTGCGGAAAAATGACATGAACCACATTTAGGTATCTGTGTAACCAAACCCCACACCAACTAAAGCGGTTGCATGTTCTTTTTTCTCTTCCGACGTTTGTCATTGTACATCATCCTAATAGCCAATCAAAAAAATTCAGAAACTTGGGGAGGAGGGGGGGGGGGGGGGGGTTAGCTGTATGTACATAGGCTTTCAAAGTTTGAAAGTACAATGCTCTCCAAACATCTTATGTCATTTCTTTACAGAGCCTTTCTACTACTAGCTTTATCCATTTTTGAGGGGGGGGGGGCTGGCAAAAAAGAGAAAGATTAACACTGCGGCTACGCCATACACATGGATACGCCACGGATAAATGAAGTGACAGTCATTTTAAAAAGTCAAGAGTATATGCACTCGCAAGCATCATCATCGTCTCTATTACATTACTCGGTCAATATACACGAACCTTCTTTCTTTCTTCAGAATTTGCAAAATTGACACCCATAGGTGCTAAAGTTCTTGTTTTTTATTTGCAAAGCACAAGTAGGAAACCCACATACATGTCAATTACTGAGTGATGTCTATTCCAAGACGCGTTGACCAAAGTCTTCAAAATGTCTAGACATTTCTTATCTCTTTGGTCTTAGACATTTTAAGTGCGATTTGATCTTCCAAATATGATTATAAGTTATGTACAAAAAGAAATTAATTCAACTAGGAGTAAATAACTGTAGAAAACATAATTTCTTCGATGGCATCAACAATAAATTGTAGTTATTGTAAATAGATCGTGTTTGAAAGACTAATAAGTTTTTTTTTAAACATCTCCATATGATTATCGATTCATTCATTAATTTAGGTTTTATTCATAACACAGGGTAGGTACAATTCATTGGGTCACTGCTCTCTCTCTCTCTCTCTTTCTTTCTGTCTCTTTCTTTCTCTCTCTCCGTTTCTCTATTCTTCTCTCCTTCGATCTCTTCTATTTTTTCATTGTATCTTTTACTAGTTCCTTCTCAAACCATGTCTCCACCTGACCTACTTCTTAGTCATCTGATCAACATCAAAATGAATCACAATATGATTACAAGGCATGATGTCATTCGAATCGCCCCAAAACAGAGATTGGACCTCGGCTCACTAAATATTAACCTGATTTACATCCATAACGATTGCCATTACATGCTCATCATAGTTGTACCTTTTTAATCATTTATTTCGGATGGGCGATAAATAATTCATAACGCAACTATATTTGATACTAATTTAGCTCCAAAGATGTCAGTAATGACAGTAGAGTAAGGGAGTAGAGAGAGAGAGAGAGGGGGGGGGGGTGGGGGAGAGGTGGGGTTGGGTAGAAGACATGGAGAGAAGCTAGAGGATGGGGAGAAGGGGAAAGAAGATGGATGGTATAGATGGGGGAAGGGCAAGGGAAGTCGCAGACATGGGGAGAGAAGAATACAGAAGAAACGACCGGTGATTGAACATGTTGAATGGAAGAGATAAATATAAATGTAGGAAAGGGAGAGAGAGAGATAGAAAGATCGAGGAAAGGGAAGGAGGGGAGTGAGAGAGGAAGAGGGGAAGAGAGAGAGAGAGAGAGAAGACAGGGAGAGAAATGGAGGAAAGAGACAGAGGGAGAGAGAGAGAAAGAGAGAGAGAGAGGAGAGAAATAGACAAATACCTGTTGAGAGAGAGAGAGAGAGAGAGTATGATTAAAATACATGTGGCACCATTTGCGCATAGATAATGGATGTTAATAGAGGAAAGATGAGCAAAAATGATTCTGCGATCATTGCTCGAATTGAAAGAACAGATGTTTACATCATAGGCAAGGGGCACGGTGTAAATAAATACTTAATGTCAAGACCGTTTACATTACACAAATACGCTATGGCTAAATGTCATCTTGCGTGAATGCAATGCGGAAATCTATTCTGCTTTATTCTATACCCCTTGTATTCTTGCTGTCAAATTTTAGCGATCTACCAGGGGCGAATACAGGTTTCTGGAAAAACGGGGAGGGGTATAGATACGAAAAATTTCTACCAAACAAAAAACAAAAAACAAAAACAAAAAACAAAAAATAAAAAGAAACTGCTTGTAACTGGAAACCACAACAAAAAAGAAACGAAAACAAACGAAAATTTGAAGAAAAAAAAACAACAACAAAGGACTTCTTTTGTGGACCTAAGGTTCCACATTGGTTTTTAGAGGGGGGGGGGGGGGGTTGGAGGATCGAGGGCGTCATTGCCTGGTTGGACCCCCACAAATTTGCCAGTGATTTGTGCGATATAGAATTTGACAGGTGAAAGGTACATGGCTACATGATACATCATTTTATGTTTATTTTGTTGATAACCATTATTGATCTAATTAGCTATACTTTAAGCACACATAAAGGCCTATGTTTCAATTGAAGAAAAAAAATGCACCCAAAGCAATACGAGTGAAACTAAAGGCTTGTAATGGTACACGTGAGTGGAGAAGTTGACCTTCATTTTGTATTAATCAGGCCGAGATTAATATATGCCTCCAATTACTATGTGCTCAGTTCAAAAGGAACCGCTATGGCAGGAAAACTCGATGTTTTAATATCAATTTTTTCTTCCATTCATCAGTTTATAAGGCAAGGTCAGATGACATCATCTTTGATTGAAAGTGAATGACATTAGGCCTATATAAAATCATGGATATACTACTCGAACATGATTATCCATGGTGAAATTAATAGTGAGAATGCCGCAATTTATTGAGAAGAATTGAGGGATAGGATCCACATCGGGACAAAATCAACTCTGTCGCCATTGAAACAAAGTAAATGTAACCAGTGGTAGATTTAGGGGTGGCAACCGATCGATGCCCCTCCTTCTCTTTTGAAATCCAAGTTGCATACCCTAACACAAAATACAAAAATGTAAACCCTTAAACAAACAAAACAAACCTTTTGACCCAATTAAGGCACTTCATTTTTTTTTGTCTGTTTATTTTGTCTGTTTATTTTGTTTGTTTGTTACTTTGTCAGAATTTTTTCGGGATGGTGCCTCCTCTTTACAAAATCCCGGATCTGCCCCTGGGCCCTGTTTCATAAAACTTTTTATCAATAACAACTGCCCATTTCTATGACAAATTTGCTCTTAGCCAATCACATTCAAGGATTTCAGTAGCTTATAACAACTATTGTAATTTGTTATTGATAACAAATTTTATGAAACGGGGCCCTGTATGATATAACGCTACCCAGATGTTGTGAACTTTCATAATCTTCCAACATTTTGCCTCCCTCTTATTTCCAGGGAGTCTTGGGTCCGTCACTCTTTGGGCGTTACTACATTAATTCGGGACAAATTCATGTACTTTTTAGTATTATGGTAATGGAGATAGAAAGTGCAGTTGCTCAGGCTAGAGGCCATTGACTTCATTTTTTCGCTTGCCCGATTTCGTTAAAACAAAGAGTGGAGACAGACAGACAGATAGATAGATAGAGAGAGAGAGAGAGAGAGAGAGAGGTGGACTTTTAAAGATTAGGTGCAATAACATAAATTTGACATTTCGCACTGCCGCTCTAAAAAGTACGTGTTTGATTTGAACTTGAGAACATTTTGTAATTTGGATAAAATGCAGAAGTACAGTTGTAATGTGATAGTTTACTCAACAATACCCCTTACTTTTTTTCCCCACATTGATCACCCACCCGCTCCCCGCATCCCCCCCCCCCCCCCCGGCCAACTAGAGGAACGCGTTCAGCAACTCCAGAATATAGCGACTTCGCATATATAGCACGATAAAGGATGCTGAGAGTCAAAAGGCATTATCTCCGTGTAGAATGATAATAGTTAATGCCCTTTAGAATCTCAGCAAATGTGATATTTCTAAAATCAGCATGACCGGAGATCTTCAGGTTAATGTGAGACGTATGCATGCAGTGTCACAGTTTATGCAACATATTCGACAACTACGTCACAATGCGGGAGTATTAAAAGCCTTGGGTTGTAATTAACCCGATCGCTTCTTTGCTGACTTCTCATTAGAGACGTACGCATTATACTAATGAACTATAATCAACGGATTGTCTGAAATATCTCTAGTTTAAAGAAAAGGAAAGTGGGGGGAAAGGGGAAATTGTGAACCCAACGGAGGTCAGTGTTCTCTAACACCCCTTAACAGTTGATTATGATGTATGGTGGTAATTATGATATTTGAGTTTCGTGATAGAGATCGCACTTTCCCACTAAGTTCAATATTGTATACTTAATTAAACCATTTGGTGCTGCTGGCTGTCTGTACTGTTCAAAGTTAAATCTTATATTTTGGAAGAAGTAAACATTTTTTTTTTTTTAATTCATGGAGTGTTCTTGAATAGCGAACTTATCATGGACCACTGTTCATGTGCTGTTTGGAATTACGGTATACTATGCGAAAGGAAAACATGGTCATTTTAAGAAACTATATTATTATAGGCCTACCCTTTAATGTATTAAAAATTAGGATTTCCCCCATGGGAACGTATTCAAAATGTTATCTACATTAATATTGTACCAAACATTCTTATTTTCCCTACTTTTGTCATTGTAATAATATTTTGAAAAAAAAATATACTGTAATCATGGTAATAATGACCCCCCCCCCCCAAAAGAAGAGAGAATATGGGGCATGTTCTGCCTCCTTTGCTTTCAAGTCACCCTCATGTAAAAAACAAAAACAAAACAAAAACAAAAGCACACACACACACACACACAAACAACAACAACAACAAAAACGCCCCTCTTTTGATTTCATTTTACATTTTGATTTTATACTTGTAAGTAAGGACACTATAAATACGACTCCATCTGGTTTTCCGATAACATTACCATGATTACGTTTGCAGCTTGTTAAAAAACACAACGCACAACAAAACGCAAGGGACTAAGGTGTAGATCTGCGTCATTGAAACGTCCTCATTCAGTTATAATTGTGTGCTTCATTTCGATAACATTAGTCACCGCGAAACGGAAATACATGCCAGAAGCTTGTCGTTGAACTATCAAAGTCCATTTTATGAAGGGGACATAAATACAAATCGAATTTATCACAAGCATATATCATTCATCTATACCGAAGTCCATTCTATAATGAGGACATAAATAGAAATCGAACTTTATCGTTGATATACCGAAGTCCATTCTCTGAAGTGGATATAAACAAAAATCGAAATTTACAGCAAGTATGTTATAAACTACTGAATTCGATTCTAAAAGGGGTATAAATACAAAATAGAATTTGATCATGAATACGTTGTTCGTCTACCGAAGTCCATTCTACTCTCTCCAGAAGTGTGTTGTTACAAAATACCGAAGTCCATCTATAAATGGGGCATACTTGTACCGCAGTTATGTCGCTACATAAGCACTTTATATAAAAGGGGAATAAATACAAATGGAATTTGAATAGAAAAATGTTGCTAATCTACTGAGATCCATTATATAAAGGGGATATAAATACAAATTAGATTTACCACAGTTATGTCGTTAATCTAAAATTTACATTATATAAAAGGGGGAATAAATACAAATGGAATTTGACTAGTATTATGTTGTTAATCTACCGAAGTCCATTCTATAAAGGGGATATAAATACAAATGAAATTTACCACAGGTATGTCGTTGATCTACAGAAGTCTTTTCTATATATTGAAACATAAACGGGGCACAAATTCAAACTGAAATTGACCACAAGGAAATAGTTAGCGGTTTGAATATGACTGATGGAGTAGCGTAGATCCAGACATTGAGGAAGGGGGGGGGGGGTGGGTGGGGAGGGGACTAGCATTATGGGAGAGGCACATCGATCTTAATACCCACTGATTAGTGTGGGTGTGGGGGGGGGGGGGGTTACTATCACCTTTTCCCGATTTCTTTTTTCTTAGTTTATTCTGGTTATTCATTGGAGTGTCGATGATGAATATAAGAAATAACAAGAAAAATGTATTTCTTCGAAAGTGCATGCGTTTCATTTTTTTGTCTTTAAATTATTCAAGTTATTTATTGGGGTTCCGGTGATAAAATGAAATATATAATACTAAAAAGAGAAACAAAATATGTTATAATAATAATAATAATAATAATGTGACTTATAAAGCGCCAAATCACTCTGTAGAGTGCTCAAGGCGCATAAAGAATTACAAAGTACATAAATAGAAAGGTTTTGAGAAGATTTTTAAAAGAATCAACAGAGATACAAGCTTTGATGTCTACAGGAAGACTATTCCACAAGGTGGGGCATGCGTAAGCAAAGGATCTTTCACCAAGATTTTGAAACTTTAGGAATTACAGAGAGCCGGATGTTGATGAGCGCAGAGATCTTTTGGTATGTAATAATGAATAAAAGAGAGATTGTATTGGGGTGCTGATCCATGAATACAATGAAAAGTGAGCAACAAAATGTTATCCAAAGTATACGTGCGTTCTAAAGTCATGAAAGTAATTACGAAAAAATATCTGGATGTCTCCATAGCTACATAAGTATCATCAGAGGGCTTCTTCTGTTTGTTGTTGTTGTTGTTGTTGTTGTTGTTTTTACCGAGACGACCTTCACAAATACTTTGCATCATCTTTAACTCACAATCAAAGCCCTTAGAAGTGAAATCCGTCCTAGCCGCTTGTGTAGCCAGATGATGATCTGGGTTCTGTTTATGAATGTGTCAATTATGAGACATTCGTTTCAATTAACCTCTATATTCCCTTCCTTGGTCATACTAATTGATTGCAGTCGATATTTCTTATTTGATGTGCTTGAAATATGACGCACATTGGGTCTAACCCTTGTACAGTGATAACGTGTGTTACGTGAAGCAGTGGCGTAGCTATACAGTGAGGGGCAGAGGAGCGGATGCCCCCTCATAGAATAAAGAGAGAGAGAGAGAGATGAGGGAAGAGAACAATAAAGGAAGAGGGCGACAACGTGAGCACATGTTTATACAACCTTTTCTCTCACTCGATAGCTTCGTTCTGTCGAAGTTCATCAATCTAAAATGAATTGGCCGATGCGCCCCCCCCCCATGACACCTTTGTCCCATGAATGGATACACCACGCCGCAAAAGTAGGAGTATAATCATTCTAGCATGCAGAATGAAATAGAAACAATGACAAATAAAATAATCGTCCCTGCCCTTTGATAAGGGCAACTCGCTCATGATGACGGTCTCCAGCGTTCACAAATTCTGTTAACTGTATAATGTTAATTTCCATTATACATATTTTCTTTATATTTGGAAGTAAATTGTTTAATGTCTAAAAAAGGTGTTTATATATTTTTCTATAATATCATATTATTTTGTATCATGCTATTGAACGCAGTAATATTATCAAACAAACAAACAAGACATTTGTCTAAATTAAACCACTCTAGACCCAGGTGTTGTACATGCAAGTCTACCGATGGACAGAAAAAAAATACAATCCCATGAAAATACAAGATACCACGATATAGGGCCTAAGGACACATATGAATATTGGATTTGGGTAATGGGCAAATTCGTGAATTGTGTCCAATACATCGTTCCTGTTAACAGAGTTAAACTCAAAGTGGATGTTAACTGACCAGCACAAACATGCTGTTGGCTTACTAGCATTATGAACCGACTGCCATCATATTCTACATTAGCTTCGGTCATAACGCAATCAAAATGGCTCCCCGTGTGCGACCCGCTTTACAAACTTACCAGACATGTTTATTGCTACTATTGTATTCAAAATACGCCTCGTTTCTGGCACCAAAATTCTTCTAAATTTAGTTTTAGAATAACCAATGGGCACGAGGTGACCGCGGATGCCCTAGAATTATACTCCAGTTTCGTTAATTCTAGTACAATCGTGCCTCCTCTTGTTTTCTTCGAGTCAATTTTAGGAAACATCGTTGGAATGTTGTGAAGTACGTAATCAAAGCGCTTAATCTGATGCTTTTTCTTCGAGATGAGGTTCACGGCCAAGTGACAAAGAAGATTCGAGGTGATTTGATTACGCACTGATAATGGTTTCGATTGGCTATGTTTTCACGAGAGAGAATAAAGTAGGCATTCACACAGGCCAATAATAATGTTATTTGTGTTTGCTTAACATGCTTAAGGCATGTAGGCTGTTACCCTCACAGGCAAAAATGAAAGCCGGATTGGATAGAAACAATGATTACAGGCAAGAAACAGGTCTGCTACCCATTTGCCTATATAACTTTATGCTAGAAATACTGCGTGCTGACGTAGTTTGCCAAAACGTAAAGAGGCTGTATAACTCTTCAGTCCAGCCCCCCCCCCCGCCCCCCCCCCCCCCCCCTCCCTTCATCCTACCCGGCTGAGTTAGCCAATGATTATGTTCCCTCAGCATTAACGCATTGGCAAAGTTCGATTGCGCGACCGCGGCCCTCAGAATTTTCACATTATTAGACTTTTGATAAAGAAAGTATTTTGCTTAAAATTAATACCACAAAGTGTTAGCAAAAACATTATTTCAATCCATTTTTAGACTTCGTCGATTGCCTAACTGTAATGTATTTTCGATTGATTGTGCAAAGAAACGCGGATAAAATATCGTGCAGGAGTGTAAATAATTGTTTAAGTTGTGTTGTAACTTGATCGACTTTAAATTTATATATTGAACGTATTTCAATAGGAAAAACGTATTGATAACGCTAGCAAACCACTAACATGGTATCAAAGTCACGTTCTGAAGTTTTTCCACGTCTGTATCTATGATATCACTATATATTGAATTATCTTACATTGCCTCCCCCTCCCCCCTTTTTTTTTTTTTTGGTCTTAGAACGCAAATTTGTTGAAATGATAAAAACTCCAAATTCATTTTACGGTGCATATTTGCTAGTACTTAGCACTTTCTTTAAGTTCAAGATGTGCACAAATGTTTTAACTCTGCTATTACGCCGCGCGACATTATGCTTGTCCATAAAGTATCTGCATTTAGACCCTTTCTTTCCAATTTTCACATACTTCCTTTCAACATTGAAGGGACAATTCATTTCAAGAGACACATTTACTCTCACAATTTCTTCTCTGAATTCAAGGAATTTTCTATTCAAGTTCACCATACAATGTGATTTCATATAGGCGATAATAATAGAAAAAACGTATAATGGTCCCTGGTAATTTTGTTGGTTTGTCAATTGCCCTCTCCTTGACTTTAGCAGAGTTATAGATGAAATCAATGTTAAAAATAAAGAGGAATATTAATCATTAATGGAGTATGGGAAAGAAGAAGGGAGCAAGGAATAAATGATTTAAAGGGTACCAATCACCAAAAATAATTTTGCTCTGTATGTTAGAGGTTTCATGTCGTTATATTATATTCAAAATATGGGCTTCAAATATTAATTCTATAAAAAGATATTGCAATTTCAATTACTCTCTATAAGCGTAAAAGCGACTCGTGAGTAGGAGTAGACTACTCGACGCACCCGTACGCGCTCGCCAAGATAAAGGCTCGAGCGGAACCAAACTCGGAGTTCGGTTCCGCGAGAGCATTTTCATGTTATCCTTTATTTCCTTCATACTCAATTAACTGTTGACCTATAGAATACCAGACAAAGTCCTTTGAGGTTGATTTTATACTTTCTAGCTGTACACAAATTATTTTTTTCATGTGATTGGTACACTTTAATATATAGTGCAAACTAGTATAGCAGAAGGTAATTGTGATGGTGAGGAAGGGAGGAGTGAAAAAAATAACTGCACTTTTAAAGAAAGCAAAAATGGCTCATAACACATACCGTTTTAAAATACATGTTCAACTTAATAAGAAGTAGAACACGATAAAAACTACTTTCGAAAAATAAACTCAAGACAATTTCAATAGCCCTGTCTATCACCTTTAGAAATGTGCGAACATTACAATGGTGTATTACGTAATCCGAACAAGATTTCTATGGGCAGTACAATAGGCCTCTGAAATTGTCCTTAATTTTATTTTTCGAAAGTAGTTTTAATCGTGTTGTAGATGTATGACGTAAAAGGGAGAATATGGAGGAGGAGAGAAAATAAAGGACGTCATGAAAAGAGAAATTAGAATGAAAGGTTAACCATTGCGATTCGGTTGAAATAGGCAAAATAATGGAGAAAGTTGGAGAAAGAGACAAAAAGAAAATAATACGAAAATATGGAACGAAACGATGATAATAATAAGAAAGAAAATTTCAAAAAAAGAAAAAAAAAAGAAAGATAAGCGATTTATTTAAAGAGAAGGTTGAGTTCTGGGAAAGGTGAAAAATAATTTGTGAAGTTTTTCATTCCTTTTATGTTACTTTGGAAGAACATCATATTAGAAATCATTTTTAAAAAATGACCAAAAAAAAAAAAAAAAGTAGAAGCTGAAGTGTTCGCTTGTCTAACAATTATGCCACACGTGTGTGCAGTCCCATATACCCATTTCTGTGTGTAGAGCATGAGCTTTTCAGGGAGATTTGGTCAATTTCTTATCATTCTGATGATTCGAAAATCTCACAGTATACACCAGTTCTTATGTATATACGATCAACGGTCAACCTCTCCCAGTTGCTTTGAGACAGTTTCTTTCACAGTGTAATCGCATGACCGGAACTCAACTTTATCTTTAATTCGCAAAATAGAGAAGCACTGACTTGACTGACATTGACAGAGGGTGGAATATTAAGTGAAGCATTAGAGTTATTTCAAACTGCATATTCTTACATCGCGTTTTAAGAGCACTGCATTTTAATGTCTCTGTCAAGAAGCACATTATGTTTCGTAATGATATCGTCAGACAAATATATAGGATGACTACACGGTGTTGCAGAGTTTAAAGTTACTTCATTTCTGTCGATTCTTATCATTGCTGAGGATGATTTTGAAGACGTAGTGGTGATGTAACCTAGAGAAGCTATGGCGTATCCAGAAACTGATGGGGGGGGGGGTGGGGTGTAGAAGGCACAATAGCGTCTCGAATGGGGTGTGCTCCAGCAAGACTGTTGAGGTGTAAAACCAATTCTCCTGCAGTCCGATGTACAAGCTGCTACATAACAAAATTGCAATTTTATTGTATCAAGAGTGGCTTCTGCAAACTGGGGGGAGGGGGGGGGGTTCCATACAGTGGAGTTGCTATTGGGGGTTGAAGGGGCGAGTGCCCCTAAATCGAAAGGCAAAGAAGGAAGAGAGAGAGAGAGAGAGAGAGAGAGAGAGAGAGAGAGAGAGAGGAAGAAAGGGAAAGTATTAAAGGAAACATTAACAAGATAATGATAGGAGCCCCTCTCATACTCTCCCTCTATGCAAGGGCATTTATTGTTTAAAAAAAAGACCGTTGTCCCACCCCTCCCATCAGCAATACAAGTCCACCTTCCCCCTCAATAACCAGACCAACGGTACTGAATAAACCACTAGATATGCTATTTTAATACTCACTCTCCCATCAGACTCATCAAAATGATCCATTAGCGATACTAAAAATTTACAAATGAATTGTGATGTCCATACACCGACGATATGATTACGAGAAACCAATATGATGGTGTATATAAAGAAAATCATTATGAGTTTGTCCTTGTCTAGATGGTTTGCGAATGATTAAAACTGATGGTAATACTTTGAAGTAATTTTGACCCTAATGAATAAGCAGACTTAAACATAATGCTCACTTAACTTAGATCTTCGTTATTCGACCTTATTTGAAGATGATTTTTGTTTGTGTAATATAAACAAAGCAGCAAAGCAAGGAGCAAAGCATAAATTCCCTATTTATTTGCGATAAAATGTAATAACCGTTTTGAAAGTGGAGAGAAATAAATAGTGACTTATAGAGAGATTGGTCGGGAATGGAAATATAGAGAAAAGCGTGACTGAGTATCGAAATAAAATAAAAAATAAATAAAGAAGGAGGAGGAGGAGGAGGAGGAGTAGATAAATAGATAGAGAGAGAGAGAAAAAAAAATTATATTTTATGTAATGTTGAAGGGGATAACTGTTTTTTTTTTTTTTTCCATCCTTAGGGGTGGGGTCGGGTGGTAACGGAGCAGGGGCGAGTTAGAGCTTGGTTGAAAAGTGAGTGTTTTCTGCTGTTGTGTTTTCCAGTTTGCTATGATAAAGTAGGTCAAAAGGAAGAAGGAAATGAAATTGGGATTTATTATGTTACTTTAAACCCTAACGAAGTTACCGCCATAACGATAACCACTACTACTACTTTTTTTTTTTTTTTTTTTCAACAGTACTGTACCTTTGTGAGCGCATTGAGAAACGCCTGTCATCGCTAGGAAAGAGAGTTGAACAATGATATACAAGCACATCAATATATACAATCGCAAAAGCTGAAACGTTCCTGATCTGAGAGAGGAAAAAATAACAATTAACAGTAGCGGTTGTAACAATGGAAGCTTTACAGTATAGCGTAGCTGCAATATTGCAGTACTGTGGTATACTTTTAGTTGTACTCGGGAGTCACTCGCATTTTTTTTCTAGGTTATGTTTATCCATTGATTAATTAAACCGTCTTCCATTCAAATATTCCATTGAAACCCTGGTCATCCTTCTTAAGTAGAGCATCTTTTCTGAGTCTTTTGGGTCATGGTCTGCTCGCCGTCTCAATACAAAACATTCCTTTTCTTTATAAGCCATTCCAGGAAAAAAAAAAAAAAGCAGCAACGCTAAGAAATTGACACGACTCCTTTTATTATTATTAAATTCTACTGCCTTTTTAATTTTGTTTTTGTTTACAATAACTACAGTGGGTGGAGACTCGCGTATCACTTCCGAAAGCGGCGTAACTACGGGGGGGGGGGGGGGCATGGAGGGTTACATCCCCCTTTTGAATGACGAAAATATATGAAGAAAAAGAAAAACAGAGGGAAAGAGAAAAAAAAAAGAGATAAAGAAAAGGAAGAGGGGTGAGAAGGAGGGGGGGGGGAAACAAAAAAAAAACTCACTTGTATGACAGGACCCCTAAGCGGAGGTCGTGTTAATTCATATTTAATTTACTACTATGAGTGGCCTCTTAATGTCTGGTCACACGCTACGCCACTGAGTGTTAATATTTGAGGTGTAAGGACGCATTTCTTTATTTCTGATCAATGATTGTTTGCTATAGAAAAAAAACGCCACTGACTGCTGTAAAATTACTGGAGAATAAGGACGCATTTCTTTATTTCTGATCAAGGATTTTGGCAATAGCAGGGATATACTACCATGGTTATAGCATCTAATGATTCACGGGGTGAAATCGGGGCTAAAGGAGAAACACGGCCTGCCTCCCATTCAGACCCATCAACAAAACAGAGTTACCATGGTGACCCATCCGATTTCAAAGGAACACGCGAGGTTTTACTTTCAATATAAATTCATTAAGCGCTTTGACCATACTGATATGTTATAGATGATCGATAACTTGGGTTGAATATGACTATTTTATTGAATATACTCTTTGAATTCATCATGACTATACATTATATTTCTATAAGCAAGGGCTTAAGATAATTATACAGAATATTTTTATTATCATATTCAGAAGAGTGAAACCGTGTGTTCAAATCAAAGGACTCGAAAGTGCGGTGAACCTGTTGTAAAATATATTCCAATGCTTCTTCTAAAGTACAGAATATAATCGCGATAGAAAAGAAGGAAAACAGAGATATAAGTCATACTCAAGTCATGTTGTGTAAAGTTAACTAAAACGGTTATAAAATAAATACGTTAAATTAAATTTTAAATGCTGTTATACCATTGTTATGTACACTTTGTAAGTTCAAACGTCCAGTTTGAAACGCTTTCCGTTACCATCACCATATCGTTGCAGAAACTGACTGTTATAATTATTATTATTTGATTATTAACTAGTCCTGAATTTTCAATTCTCATTCGTAAAAATGCTAATGACAAAAAGTCTAGTTGGGAAAATCTAATTTACGATGCCCTATACATAACTTCTTATGATTGTCAGTAAGCTACACCATTTAACGATTTGTATTTACAGCAAGAAGCAAGGTTGCAAAAAAACCACCCCCGTCTTCCCTCTTCATATTCTTCAAAACGGAAATACAAGTAAAATACCCCTTACATGATTAATACGGTACAAGCGCAATGAATTATTATTTATTTATTTTATTCATTTTTGTTCAATAACAAAATTCTGAACAGGTGAAAGCAGTTGATGAGGTCGGGACTTTGTTTTCACGATGGTCAATTGGCAGTAAAATTAGTTTTATTTCAAGTAAGAAGATATTCTCTGACATGCAAGCATATCACATGTTCAACCTGGATATAGAATCAACTTTTCCACTCGGTTGCAGTTTATAGCTTCATTGACATAAAAACCAAACTGGTTATTCACCATGTTCACAGCCTTGCTTGGACATAGCCTAGGGCACATTTGGGCTAGAATTGAATTTAATGACGAGCGCTCTATAGCATGTCACTTTCCTTTATCTATCTAGCTAATTCACTTCCCTTTCTCTTTCTCTCTCTCTCTCTCTCTCTTCCTCCCTCTCCCCTCTCTATCTTTGTCTCCCCATCTTAAATACCTTCTTCCTCTCCCTTCTCCATACCACCCTCTTTATTCATCAAACAACAATCGCGGTCAAATATTGCCGAGACATAGGTTTAATTAAAGCACGAACCTCACAATACGTTCACTTATAAAGGACTGCAAATATTTAAGTTGTGGAATTAAAAGTAGAGCAGCCTTTTATCTCGAAATTGAAAGATTAAACTTTAAGAAAAGCTCTTTGATGGAAAGAAAAAGGAGTTGTAAATTGTCAAATTAATACGTACGTATTTTTGCATGTGTGTAAGGAGAAAGTATTTATGAATGTAAATTTGAGTATATGATAATTCATATTTCAATATAGCATATTTTCTTACTCTAAATACAAAACGGATTAAATACAAAAATATATAAACACGAAAGATTTGCATTAGCGCTATCTTTGTGGGTTTGTTAAATGCACTTCGTACCACAAACATGACAAATTGCAATTAAAACTTCAGATGTGGTCTTTGATTTAATGACATTAGGGAAAGCCCTCCCTGGGCCCCGTTTCATGAAACTCGCTTTCACTGACAATTTACAATAACTGTTATAAGCTACTGAAATCCTTGCATCTGATTGGCTAAAAGCAAATTTGTCGGTAAAAATCACTGACAAGACACTTGATGAAACGCCCCCCTGATATTCAATTTTGGTATAATAGGTGCCAAATCTTCTTCCAGCATGTCAAATAAATACGTTTCTATAACAATGAAACGAACCGAACATATCGCCTTTGATTGTAAACAAGCCAACAAGGTTGTTCCTTTGTTAAAATGTTCAATATTGTAAGACCAAAACGTGAGAAACAAAAAAGCTTACGTTAGAATCATACTGGTATATTGCCTTGTGTTACCTTTAGAATAGGGTGCCTCACTATACAAACAAAATATTTATTGCATTTGACTTCGAAATGCATTCAAAACAAATATAGGCCCCTATTCTATTTTCAAATCTGGTTTCGAACATGTTCATGGGCCCAAATCCAGGGGAAGGGGGACAGGGGAACATGTCCCCCCCCCCCCCCCACCTTTTCGAAGATAGGCGAATGCTTGTCAGAGATTTTGGAGGAAAACTAGACCCCCAAAATGTGATAACTTTTTTTTTGGGGGGGGGGGGGTGGGTGGTTGTCAGAAAAATTTTCTAGACATTTCGGACGGGTACAAAAGTTAAATCATGTGGAGACCCCCCCCCCCCCCCCCCGAATTTCAAAATGGATTTGCGCCACTGAACATGTTCGGTACATTATCTATTACTCCCTTTATTGGCGTCTGCACACGTTGTTTGAGACACATGAGTGGCAGAGAGGGAGAGAGAGAGAGAGAGAGAGAGAGAGAGAGAGAGAGAGAGAGAGAGAGAGAGAGACGGGGTGAAAGAAGAAGTGGAGAGAAAGAGGTAGAAAAACATAATACGTTCAGATAGAATGAAATTTGGGGAGGAAGAGAGAAAGTGGAAAATATGAGAAAGAGAGAGAGAGGGAGGGGGGGGGGGAATTGAGAGAGAGAGAGAAAGGGAAGGAGATTAGAGAAGAGACAGGGGGTAGGAGAGTGAGGACATGCAGCAGAGGGGTCAAATTGAGTAGTTGACCTACTGACCCACTTTTGAACTGATCCCTGATTTAAATCATTAATTTTTCACACCACAGCTTTGTTCCAATCAGGAATACACTGTTTGCAATCAATCAAGCTACAAATGAGGTATACAGGATAAACAGCTGCGGTCTTTATATTAAGAATGACTGTCGAATTAAACGTTGTGAACAGTCGGTACAACTTAATTACAGAAGGGTTCATATATAAGTAACTATTGATCATAATTAAAACCGAAACTGTTAATTTGATACTTAATCATAATACGAGCTAATGTCTTTGAATGTCCTGAGCGTTGCATTGTGAATGCAATCTTATACACTCGATGAGGGTATACGACTTGCCTCAAAGATGACGGTATTATGGAAAAGGTGCTATTTAATTGCCAATACATGATTGAATGATAGTATTCTGTAATTAAATTATTTTCACTTCAGATACTGTGCTCAAATTATGTGCGCAGTATTTAATGTAATAACATAATACATATTATATAATATTATCATCATATTATACCTATATAAGGTGTATATAAAAAATGACAAAGTAGAGAAGTAATGCATTTACAAGTCCAACAGTGATGTTTATTAATACACCAAATTTTCGACGTATGCTCACGTCTTCTTCAGGGTTTACACGGATTAAGGTATATATATATATATATATATATATATATATATATATATATATATATATATATATATATATATATTATATCCACTATAAATTATATAGGATGATTTCCAAGGCGCCTACAAAGTACTACTTTTACACCTGGGTGGAGAGTGGCGAATGAAGATTAACATTTCATTGCCTTCAGTGCAAATGTGTACACGTGCAAATTGGCAAAGTAATAGGAAGTCTTGCCAAAGGATTGCCGCGGCGGCTGAGGCTCGAACTGCCAGCTATTTGATCAACAATCGACACCTCAACGACACCTACATTATAGTTTAAATGCTTTTTAACTAAACCTGTATCAAGCTGTAGTAACCCCCCCCCCCCCCCCCCCCCGAAAAAAAATGACCAAAAAAAATAAATAAATACAGAATAAGCGCTAGTGGTCTACTTTGAAATTGAAATATTGAAGCGTAATTTAAAAAAGAAAGAATAACTCACTGAAGTAAATAGAAATAAATCGTTACTCTATAATCGAAATGGAATTTATGTGTCAGTATTATATCTCTGTAGATGATTAAGGATTGCTCTCAGAGTCTTAGAGTGTCTTCATCATGGTTGCGGCAATAGCTGCGATTCAAAAGCTTTGTGGATCTTCCATAAAGCCATTAAACCTTCGAGAACCCTGGCAGTCCAGATGAATAAGTATACACCAGTGTCATAATGGGTAAGAAAATAATTGGGGAAGATTCGATTTCCATCTCTTTTGCTAAGGACGAAAAGAATCTTGTTGAAGCGATGCAGCATCATAACTAAGGCTTAACCTTCGGTCAATCTGCCCGAGACCTAGATATATCGCGAAATGCAATACAAACAAAAACCATCCTCTTTCCTATCTGGCATCTAAGAGTCATATTTAAAATCATATGGAAACAGGGCAATAAGCAGTATATGCTTTTCACCACTCCAGTGCTAGTTCAACATGTCCAATAGATGCCCACTGACCTGGAAGCTGGGTTATGCTGCCAGAATTAAGCTGCGGTGTCTTTCATATACCCTAACATTCACCCTAAAAGGCCCGAATTCACAAAGGAGGTTTAAACCATGGGTAAGGTTTAAACCTCCGTAAGCGTACTAAAATAAGCGTAAATATGCGCACATTGCCCATGCGCGCGCTCAAAGAAAATATATGATTGGATCGGATTCCGTGCGCACGTACGCTTAAAATACCCAGGAGGGGGTTTAAACCACCATGATGGTTTAAACCAAACCTCCTTTGTGAATTAACCTTTATCTTTCACGGAATAACGCACCGAGGAATTGTGGTTTGGGTGGTGTCACCGAACTTTGGACTGAAAAGGCACCCAGCAAATATAATATTAACTATTCCCTTTATTTTTGGTTTGTCAGATATTTAAAGGTCTTATGGGCATAACCTTCTACGCCCAGATCCCCCCCCCCCCCCGATGGAAACATAAAATAACTCCCAGGTACCTTTGCAAGTCTCAAGTCTATTTCTTAATCGGCTGACAGGGAATATTCATTACTGGTATGGAATACTATTTTGCCATTCAGTGAAATAAGTCTACATCTTCCTTAGACAGCCCAGTAGTAAATACTTGTCATTTTAACAAGACCACAAGATATCATCAAGAACAGTATGCACTGGTATAGCGTGAGTCCAATCACTGTACTCAGTAAATGAAATGAGAATTAGCAAGATAACCGGTTGGGGAGGGTACATGAAAGGGACCTTTTATCTTCGTCTACGACCCCCCCCCCCCCCACTTCCTTTCTTTTCTCGATTTTCTCAGTTCCCCCTTTATTTTCTCCATTTGACTTAGGGCACGTGCACCGAGCCCCCTCCCCGTGCCCCCTGTAGCTACTCCCATAGCAGGGTAAGTCTTCAACATTGTTGATTGCTGAAAGCCCTTGAAATAGGGGTAAACAATTCTAATATTGGCTTTATTTTTAAATTTTTTTTTTTTTTTTTTTTTTTGCAGTAGCCTACTAAGCAGTACGTTCACATCTACTTCAGATAAATCCTTTAAGAGGATTTTTCATTCATTTATGAAATAGTCATTATTTCATATTAAAATCTTATCTTATCATTTTGATGATTCCAAAACCTCACAGTATACACCAGTTCTTATGTAGATATGATCAACCTTTCCCAATTGCTTTTAGACAGTTTTTTTTTTTTCACAACGTAATTGCATGACCAGAACTCAAGTTTATTCATTTATTAAGTGATTATATAGTCGTCCAAGGGGTATCCTGGCAAGAAAGGTCTCCGAGGATTTATCAATTTTGGAACTAAGCTTAAATTTACATGGTTTTATCAACGTCGTCCTTCTTTTTACGAAGTGCAGACCTCACTAAAATACACTCTGATAATATAAATTCAGTGCAGTACATCCTTTCTTTCTTTGGAGGGCCAAACTCATAGTCTGTACATACAAAGGCCTTTGTCTATTGCATGCTCTCTCTTTTCACGCTATGTAGCGTTGTCTAGGTGTAGAATTTGAGGGGGCACCGGCATCATGGGGGGGGGGGGGGGGACACCAATTTTATTCAGCGGACAAAATGCGAATTAAACAGGCCATTGATTAGGGGTAGGAATTGGAAGGAGGTTTTAGCATCTTCTTTTTACGTTTCTTTCCCAGTTCCTCTCTATTTTGATCCCTCTTAGCTATTCGTCATTAGATGGGAGCTCAAAGTTCAAAGTTCAAAGTTTATTGATTTCCACAAACATATAAATCTTTTACAGGGGCCGCGGAGCGTTTTTGATAGTGGGGGGGGGGGGGCTGATCTGATTTCACTCATTAATGACAATTTTCAAGCCTTTTTTCTGATATTTTTTTTTTTACATGTCTACTCCGCGGCCCATGTTTTACAATTTTTGTTTAAACAGTACATATGAAAATCAAGAACGGGAACATAACAAATATATGAATTGAAACATAGATATAACATAACATCATTCAATGTACTTGGTTATGGTCAACACTGATAAAGCGATAATTGGTATAGTGTAAACATTGTTATGCCCCGTGGTTCCCTTCGCTACACCACTGACATTTGTACAGGTTGATGGATAGACGGATATACCTTTCCTAAAGATAAATGTTGAATTACGAACCCGGATTTGGCATGTTTGGGTTGCTTTCAATATCTCCCATGTCACATTGCGGCTGAATGATTAAGTGGAGTCCCCCCCCCCCTTTTTTTTTTATCTCTAAAGAAACCGATCGTTAAGACTTTTTAAAAAATCAACCAAAGGCAAATTCAGTAGCATTGCCATCACCTATTGAAATGTGCGAACATTGCAGTGACGTATTACGTAATCCGAACATGATTTCTATCGGATATTACAATCAAGTATTGACATTGCACTTAAATCAATTTCTCGAAAGTCTTCGCGATTGTGTTTAATATAACTATTCATTTGAGAGAAATAAGGTGGAATAAGAAAGTCATTCATCCAAGATGCTTTGCCTCATTCTTCTATGTTGAACACCTCCGCTAAAGGGAATGTATTCTTTTTCAGAACCCAGCCTATAATTAGCGGCTGTACTATAGCTACACGATATGCATGAGGTATATAAATGAGCATCCCGCACGTAGCAAAACAAAATCGGATGTTTGAATCTTGACATTTATAAAGCAGATTCACCTAACTCATTAAGATTTTTGTTTTGTTTTACTAGTGCGTGGTATAAGATGTAATTGGATATCAAAATGGTAAAACCTAAAACGGGACATCCCAGTCGACCGATAGCCCGAGAGACCGACGAGTCGGCCTTGTTTGGCCTTCGGTCTTGTGAACTGTATAGCCAACCTGAACATCCGTGTACGCACGTGGATTTTTTTGTTTTTTTGTTTGTTTTTTTGTGATAAACTATAAAGCTTTTAACATAACGTATGACCCCTTTTAATCGCATCTGATTATTTTCTTGGTAACACCTTAGGGTGCTTTCAGAAGCACACACGAACCCTGAACGATCACTTTCAAAAGAAAATACATCTCCGTTGTTTATTCTGGCTGCCATGCCATTTCCAAGGATTGCCTACCTTAAAGAGAAACTTGAGTTTTGGGAAAGGTACAAAATAATTTGCGAGCTTTCTCGTTCCTTTTATGTTAGTTTGGAAGATTATCATAGTAGAAATGTCCCCTGAAAAGGATTGCTCTTCAAATGCCCTCATATTCAAAATATGACAAGAAACAGCTAAAATGTTTGGCCCGAACACTTGTGTGTAGTCCCATATACACATTTCTTTTTTAATGCACGTGACTCTTAGCAGGATTGAGTCAATTTTTTTTAAAATTATTTTGGAGATCCCAAAACCTTACAGCATACACCAATTCTTATTTGCTATATAAGAAACCTTTCCCAATAGCTTTGAGACAGTTTCTTTCACAATTCAATATCATGACCAGAACTCAACTTTATCTTTAAATGGGTGAGGACCGCATTTTAAAGAGAAGGTTGAGTTCTGGTAAAGATGAAAAATAATTTGAGAGCTTTCTCATTCATTTCATGTCAGTTTGAAAGAACATTATAGTAGAATTATCCCCTTAATAGGATTGCTCTTCAAATGCCCTCAGATTCGAAATATGATGAGAAATAACTGATGTGTTTGGGCCGAACATTCATGCCACTTGTGTGTACAGTCCCATACCCACTTTTGTGTGCGGTGCATGTGCTCTTCAGCGAGATTGGGTCAACTTATCATTTTGATGATTCCAAAACCTCCCAGTATACACCTATTCTTATGTAGACATGACCAACCTTCCCCAAATTCTTCTCTTTTTTTTTCTTCACAGTATAATCCCATGACCAGAACTCAGCTTTATCTTTAAGGATTGCGGAAAAGAGATCTTTGAATTGTTGACTTAATTTTTTTTTTTCTTCTTCCTTGATACGTAAGCTTCAAGGATTCAAGGCTTTTTGACACGTATCTGTCTTCTATCTTTCTTTTCAAATACCAATAATTCCCCACCGTGACGTTGTAACATGCCTACAAATAGATATACGCATGAAGAAAAAAAAAATCAATATTAGATGGGTCAGGCTTCGATGAATTAGGCTATTCAACGTGTAGGAATTATATCATGCCCGTGTATTGTTGTTAATGAAATTGATTTTTTTCTTTCTTCATGCGAAGACCTTTCCATATATCGATTTGTTCATTTTTCACGAGCTCGATGTCCATTTTCTACCACAATTACAATAAGAAATAAAAATATTTGGATTATGGTGTTTATCGCTTATATGTGTGTGTGTATATATATATATATATATATATATTGTATATATTGATTCATTGTATCATTCCAGGAACTTTTCCTAGAATCTGTTCAAATTTTATTGTCAATACTGGTACTACCTCTTTCATCTGATCCTTCGCTGTGTCCTTTTGAGCCGCTTTTTGACACATTTCTTATTGTTCAAACTCTTTTTCCTCTCTTCTAGATTTTTCTAGTTTCTGTACCAAGTAAGCCTTTCCGTTTTCTGGATATACCATCGAGAGTGACTATGTAACGTTATCCATACTTCGTAAATAGTACCAGGGGCGGATGCAAGATTTTGTAAAAGGGAGGGGTGCACAAATCTCTGAAAATTTTCTGACAAGCAAAACAAAAAAAAACACAAAAAAAAAGGAAAAGAAGGGTTATCATTTCTAAGGAGGGGGGCACAAATTAAAAAAGGAGGAGGGCACAATGTATACTTTTTCTTTCGAGGGGGGGGGGGGGGGAGGGGAGCAAGAGTGATACTATTACACTCTCATCATCATAAACATTGCAACTAATATTGACAAGCGTGTCTATTTCCAATCATCTAAAAAGTTATTAAGAACACTGAAATACTATATAACTTCATAATAATTCACGGTATCAATGATTGTTAACAAATCATCTTTATGCAATTACATGTTTAATTTTCTTATTTTTAAATTAAAATCGAATTCCGACGGTCAAAGATTTTTATCGGAACAAATATTAAGATCACCAATTTCCTTTTAAAGTCGTCGCCTGACCAAGACGTAATTGGTGCGTTTTAAAATGAAGTTGAGTTCTGGTCACGCGATAACACGGTGACAGAAACTGTCTGGAAGCCATTGAGGTAGAATAATTAGAGAGTACATAATGTATATCTAAATGTTTTGGAATCATCAAAATTATAAGAAGTTGACTCATGCACTGCACACATAAAGATATATACGGGACTACATACAAATGTTGCATGAAGGTTTGGTTCAAACTTAACATTTTTTTTTCTCTCATCATATTTCGAATAATATGGGAAATTTGAAAAGCAATTCTTTTCAGGGAGTTTCTACTATGATATTCTTCCAAACAGACATAGAAAAAAATGAGAAAGCTCTTTTCTTTTTAAAAACCTTTACCAGAACCCAACTATCACTTTAAGAGAACATGGAAAGTGGGAGAGAGAGGGAGAGTGAGAGATAGATAAAGACAGAGAGAGAGAGAGAGAGAGAGAGAGAGAGAGAGAAAAGAGAAGAAAGAGAGAGAGGGAGGGGGGGGGGAGACTATGGTAAGTTCATTGAACTCTATAACTGTTCAATCAAAGGCCATTACTCTCCTTACCCCATCCTGCCATAAAAAAGAAGTCCTTGGATCTGCTTATACCCGTTGACCTTGTCATTGATCTTCACAATGACATTGTACGTGACCTTGTGCATGGATGGCGAAAGCCGGAAACGTCTCTAATGGAGGGTGAAGGAACTAAGAGTGGAAGAAAGTCTTGCATGACATGCTGAAAACGGGACAAACGTTGAAGAAAGTGACAGGCGCGACAGTTTTGTTAGTGATACTTGGTGTAAGGGCGTTTGACTGATAATAAGGAAACAAGTTCTCATATCATATCGATTTTTATTCAAAGTAGTTTGGTTGACAAGTGGATAAGAAGGAAAATACAAAGAAAGAGAAAGAGAGAGAGAGAGAGGGAGAGAGAGAGAGAGAGAGAGAGAGAGAGAGTAGGCGACAGAAAGGGGTAGTGACAGACAGACAGACATACAGACAGGCGAAAGACAAATGGCATTTTCATTCTAGAAATATGTTTATGAAACATTGATCACTTAAAGTTTAATAAAAAGAAGACTTAATTGGTGAATGATATTACATGATCCTGCTGCAGAAATACAAGAGGTAAATACTTTGCTTGAAAATGACTTAATTCAATCATAACATAAACAAGCCATACAAAAGCTTTGAATTTGTAAAATTTCACTGTCGGCAATATTTGCTTATAAACTACGCTCCCCAAAACAACCAAAGAGTCGACGGTTTTTCAGGACTTTGGAACTTATTGATTTAGGTCATGCGACCTTTTTTTAGGGTGAACGTCCTAGACGTTCGATCCTAACAACTGTAATGAAGACTTCAAAACGACATTATCAAGATGTGATCTCGACACATTCCCAATTGCGAAATTGGCACTTCTAGGACATAATAGCCTGCTTAGTTCAAAAGCACACATGCAAATCCTGATTTGCAAGTTACCTACGTATAGTCTGGGGGCCTGTCCCGAAATAGTCACCCCATTCTACATTATGTGATTTGACCATCCAAAAGGTTTGTCAGCTCGAACAAAGCCGCCGGGTTTGGCCCCAGACCCCCCCCCCCCCCCCCAGGGCCCCAAGTCGGGTCGATTTCAACCCATCTAACATATGGACCAAACTTTATCAGAAGGAAGTTGTATGACTAATACCAAAACACATAAAAAAACTGACAAAAACTCTCTGGATGGGTTGTCAGTCGGCCCCTAAAAATTGGAGTAAATTTTGTCCCTTAAGGCCTATGAACCAAATTTTGTCAGAAGAAAGAGGTGTGGGTATACATTAAAACAATTATTTAAAAAACTGACAAAAAAAAAATCAATCGGGAAGGGGGTGTAACACGCCCATGAAAAAAAACACACCGAAGTGCCCTCAGACGAAGCTTTGCTGCCCAAAATGCTCAGGATTTCGAGAAAAAACAACAACATTTGCTTGGCATTACAACCTTATAATAACTCCAAAGTGTCTCATTCAATTTAGATCAAATCTACACGGTATAATCTTGAGTACCGTAGCTTTCTTGGGGTGCAATTTGGTGTCAATCGATGATGTTGATAATAAGGTAAAATTACATTATGAAATTTGTATTGCTTTCTCGAAAGTAGTCAAATGATATTGTCACGATTATGTACACACACCCGTTGTCCATCTGCACTTGTTTGACAAAACAAAAAAAAAATCCACACAAATAATCTAATGAATGTTATATTCTTATCTGATCGGGGGGGGGGGGGGGGTGTTTCATAAAGCTGTTCGTAAGTTACGAACGACTTTACGCACGACTGGTGATATGTTCTTGTGCTAAATGAGCTATCCCAGATTTTCCCTGGTGTTTTAACATGTGGGACTGAATTTCCAATAACCCTAATCAATTTTGACAAATAATAAACTTTGCATTCGGATGCTTTTTTAACAGCAAGAATTTTAATCCACAAAGATCGGATTTCAACTTTAGCTGATGGGAATCAAAATGATTGAGAATCTGATTAGCACCCAAGAACAGGTACCAGTCGTGCGTAAAGTCGTTCGTAACTTTACGAACACCTCCCTGCATTTTTTTTAAAAGAATAACTATGTGACATGTGCTGTAATTTTATTCTTGGATTTTGTTCTTGTAATCTTAGACTGTGTTTTTGTTCCTAATTTTATGTCATTGATTGTTGTCATGTACATATACAATGAAATATTTTATATTATCACCTGTTGGAAACCAGAGTGGTGCTAACTCTGTGTTAAAGAAAATGAGTTAACGTCCTTCTGGCTCTCAACATACGTTATCTCTTGATTTATGCTCTTGAGTTATCTATAGATGATAGTTCATGATATGCTGATGTTTTACTATTATGCTTTATATAAATGTGAGACCGTGAAACGAATTTTATACCTGTTCAGTTGTGCATGACAATGAATTCAATTCAATGAAATTCAATTTAATACAAGCAAATTTCCGGATAGAAGCTCATGAAGACAAGATGCTCGAACATAAACTGGCATTAATATCAATAATAATAATAATAATGATGATAATAATGATAATGAACGTTGCTTAAATAGCGTATATCATTACATAAGGAAGTCCTTCTGCGCTTAAAGAAAATGTATAAACAGATAGGTCAGAATAGAAAACAAACATGCCTGGTAAATGGAGTTATGATAATAAAGATGCAAAAAATTACTTACAGAGAATCAAATAATTACTTGCAAACCAGTTACAGTTGCAAACAAACAAAGTACAAACAAAGATTATCATTCATTTAGTTTAACAAATCATTATTTCATAAGCATATTTCAACTGAATAAGTTACACAATTATGATCTATTGTATGACCCATGGGTTGGATTAGAACGCTGTTGCGTATGGTTCAAGACGAATGCATGGTATTTTAAAGTCTATTGGGGGGGGGGGGATGTTAAATTATGCACATAGAGGCCTAAATTAATCGTCTAAACGCTGAGCTTTTTTTTTTCAGGAGATCTTCCTTTTACCATTTTAACGTGTGGAGGATTTAGGGTGGCACAACCAGCCAGTGCCATTTTATTATCAAAACCGAAGTGGCATATATCAAGTAACACAAAAGAAAATTACGTCTCCCTAAACGTGTTCTTGTATACCCCTTTACAAAATAATTTGCGAAGCCAAAAGGGCACCAGAAAATGTGAACTAAATTATCATCATTTATCATTTTGTTTTGCTTTAAAAGTGTGCACTAAATCATTGTAATTCATCATTTTGTTTATGTTTTATATTTTTGTTCTTAGTTTATAGTTTCCTTCACCTTTTAGAAAATACTGGATCTGCCGCAGCAGCCCCTGCCTTTAACCCTTTCAGGACAGGAATTATTCAAGGGCTAAATTGATCACATTTCGTTCTTCAAATTGGCAACAATAATATTTTTATTTTAGTGCTAGATGGTTCTAATAGGTGTAATCTCTTTTAGAACAATAAACATGGTTAGTGATTTTATCGATACGTTGAAAAAATTGCCAATTTTGATGAAAAACAATGATTTTGAATCTCTCAATGTGTTGCCAATTTAAGGATTTTGAAGCTTATTCTCCTTTTTAAAATTCCTGACATCAAACGCAATATGGTCATGTAACAAAAATGGACATAGCATGTGCAGAAATTTTTGCTCTTTCTACTCATATATCTGGTATATTTTTTAGAGCTCTGAATCAAAACTTATTAAGCCAAACCACAAAATGTGGTCAATTGTCTTGAAAGGGTTAAAGAATGAGTTCTTGGCAGCTTGAAATTGAGTTGAGAGATAGACATGGAGGAGACAAGGATGAGAGGGGGGCGGAGATAATTTAAATGCTAGAAACAAATATTACGATACGACGACTTCGAAGATGTTGTTTCCTTCCAGATAGAGAGAGAGACAAAAATGTACCTCATTAACCCTTTCAGGACAGGAATTATTTAAGGGCTAAATTGATCACATTTTGTTCTTCAAATTGGCAACAATAATATTTTTCTTTTAGTGCTACATGGTTCATATAAGGTGTAATGTCTTTGAAAACAATATACATGGTTAGAAATTTGTTGAATAGTTGAAAGAAATTGCCAATTTTGATGAAAAACAATGATTTTAAACCTCTCAATGTGTTGCCAATTTAAGGATCTCAAAGCTTATTCTTGTTTTTAAAATTCCTGGCATCAAACGCAATATGGTCATGCAATAAAAATGGACATAGTGTGTGCAGAAAATTTTGCTCTTTCTACTCGTGCATCTGGTATGTTTTTAGAGCTCTGGATCAAAATGTGGTCAATTGTCTTGAAAGGGTTAAAAAGATATAACTTGAACAAGTAGGTGTCCGGCATTTGATATACTCATCAGGACAAAAATAAACCCTGAATCTATACTCCTGTCAAGAAACCCACCATGAAACTACGAATTGTAATGACAATAATTATAAGCATGAATCATGCATGTTTTAACAAAGATACTTCATCCGCATTTATAAAAAATGTACACGTTATGCGCAACAACAACGATCAAACAAACTTGTAATCATTGATAAACGAGGTCGTGGAATGAATTGTGCCGGGGCAATCTGCCCTTGGGAGGTGAGAGAATCTCTTCAAGGCGACGTGGTGTCAAAATCTGGCAAAATCATTACGACTATCTCACTTCCATTATGTCCATATCGATTTAGATTTAAGGTGACGCTGCAATCTAGTAATGAAATAATATTTGTTTGTGCATGTATGTGTGTGGTGTTTTGTTAATTGTTATTTGAGTAATAAATAATCATCTATAGAAGGTTTTACATAATACTGTGCTTTATTTGTTACACACTTTCATTGAATTGCTGATTTATGATCATTGTATTATCATTATTGAGTGAGATCAAAATAAAGATCACTGGATAAAAAAAAAAGAAAAAAAAAGTAATGGTTAAAGGTAAGTGAAATTCGTTAATTGTTGTAATTGAAGTGTTGTTTAGACCAACCCCATGGACTAAATGCAGCCATAAAACAATATACACGTATGGGATTATCTGTTTATATATTATATTTGAAACAACGATTCTGATTGGTTAATGGTCACCCCTTTGAACAATATGTGCATGCAACAATGACCTTGATTGGCCAATGTCATTTTACAATTGATCGCAAAAATAAGCGTATATCAGGGTCCCGGTCTTTCAAATTGTCTTTTTATCTCTTAGCTATAATATCATGAATATTATGCATCGTTTATCACTTCTAATAACAATAATATTATTGTTGATAAATAATAAATAATATAACTTCTATTTACATACTTATGTAACATTTCGCTGCTGTAGAATAGTAAGTGTAGATAAAGCATGCCATGTGAAGAGTTTTAACTTTCTGTCAAAGCCATTAATTAAATCATACCAGATAAGAGGTGCCGTGGTCCAGTGGTTTAAGGCATAGGTTTAAGGCGCTTGACTGGAGATGCGAGGATCGGGTGTTCGATCCCAGGCACGGCACTTATGCCCTCGAGCAAGGCATTTTATCTACATTGCTCTTTTATCGTACATCAAATAAATGAAAAGCTAAAGGCATATTGATACCAGCGTGTGCATGTGTTAAAAAAAAAAAATCATACCCGATGGCTTCCATCATATATATCTCCGGTATGAGTCAAAATTGCACATACAATCGACTTAATTCCCAATAAATGAGATGATAAGATAAATAATTTATTCCTGACACATTATTTATACTGCAGGAAAACTAGGACGCAAAGGAAATAATGTCACGTTTTTCAGAGACACATTGTTACGTCCTTATAATTATAATATTTTAAAAATGATTTTGAAAGCCTCTGTTAACCTCTTTTCTATCACGTCTTTCAATCTGTCCATAATTATGCGGATCTAGACAGCCAACCCCTTAAAAAACAAAGAAACATAAAGACATAAAAACATATAAACATGAACAAAAAAAGTCATTTGAGGGGGTAAAAACACTCCACACTCTTCGAGACGTCAGGAGGGCGCTAATGATTCCCTCAGGAAAATAACCGCAGGGAAAATTAATGGTGAGAAAATTCATTCTCCTTTCTGACAATTTTGGACCCTCCCCATGCATTAACCCTTTCAAGACAATTGACCACATTTTGTGGTTTGGCTCAATAACTTTTGATTCAGAGCCCTGAAAATATACCAGATACATGGGCAGAAAAAGCAAAAATTTCTGCACACACTATGTCCATTTTTGTTACATGACAATTTTGCGTTTGATCCCTGGAATTTAAAAAGGAGAATAAGCTTTAAAATCCTTAAATTGGCAACACATTGAGAGGTTCAAAATCATTGTTTTTTATCGAAATTGGCAACTTTTTCAACTTTTCGCCAATTCTTTTAACCATGTATATTGTTTTCAAGACATTACCCTTATTACAATCTTGTAGCACTAAAAAAAAATATCATTGTTGCCAATTTGAAGAACAAAATGTGATCAATTTAGCCCTGAAATAATTCTTGTCCTGAAAGGGTTAATATACAACTTTCTTTTATCCGCCCCTCAATCTACCTTTCATCTTTCATGATTTCATCTGCAACTTCTTTACTTTTCTTCTTCTTCTTCTTCACTAATTAACAGTAATTGTTTCTCCTTAAGACAACTGTTTATTAGGAATATGAAAATATACCCATATTTGGGGTGAAAGAAAAGCGGCTTGTCCAAGTGGGGGATAAAATGTCTTTCAATGATTATATAAAGATTATTCATCCTCAAAGTCTGCATTGTAACATGTCCAAAATAATTAGAAAATTGGCCTATTCAAAGAAAAATGTATTTGTATTCGATGTAGGTCAGTTATAATACGTTTCTATCCTGTTACTTAACTGGAACAAAAATGATAGAATTTAGAAATAACCCAGCTGTAAAAGGGTACCTCGCAATGCTGGGAAAATAATAATTGTAATAATTGTGAGTAATAATAATTGCAAGGTCCGCAGGAAGAGCAGTCTTACCATGGGTAAATTAGACAACATTATCATTATTATAATATATATATTTTTTTTTATAAAGTAGAGATTTCAAGCGGGGGATGATACATTATCATTATATGATCACAGGATTACTTATCTTAAATTCTGAAATATTCATGTCCGAAATAATTCGAAATCAGCGTTACCGAATAATATAAATACATATATATATATATATATTCGATGTAGTTCGATTGGTACATTTCTGTCCTGGTTAATATTTAAAACAAAAGTGACAGTATTTGGAAATTAATAAGAACGAAGCAAGTTTATATGTGACATTTTAGGGCTTATAAACACACAGTTTGAAAGAAAACAATGGAACAAAAATTACGTAGAAAAATATCAAATACTCATTCCTAATACATGTATATCTGATCGACTGGGACATTTTCTGTAGTTGCTCGCCAAATGTCAGTTTCATATCCCGAACCATTTATCAAATTGATCCGTGAATGGTGATGGAAGCATTACTACTTTAAGAAATTACATGCTTGCTTTTAGAGAAAATCACCAATCTCGCAGGTGAGTGGTTAATGACCCGTGGGATATCCCTTAGAGTGAAACACACCCATCAACCAAATCCTACGTGTGGGACTGAGATGACTTCACAATTGAATATGCTGCATCTCTAAGCCTCGTTCCCACACAAGGTGCGTTAATACCGAATAATAAATAAATGAAATGACAAAATAAAGCAAAGAAACAATGAATAAAGAATATGTTATTTTCACCTAAAATTTGTCCTTATTTTGCAGTGATGATTTGTCATGTTTTTGCCCTTTTCATTTTAGGCGATACTTGTCAAGTGTGAACGATTTTTTTTTCATCCCACTTGGAATAATGAAATACAATAATCACCCGTTCCATTTCTTCATATCATTATTTCAGTTATATTCGTTGTACAAATATATGCATAACGGATTTCATGATACTGAACGAGAAGGATTGTTTTGGGTTAGAATTATTGAAGCAGAATTGGGAATTGGTTTCTTTTATTTTTCTTTCCTCCACGAATAGTATTCTCGTCTAATCGTGTCCTTTGTTTGTATTAAGAAATGTGCCCTCAGCCCCCCCCCCCTCCCCCCGAACACAGGGCTATCACTCTCTTGTTGTAAAGGAATCTCGTCATCCGTGTATGAATATGTAAATATCTTCGGGATATATTTCATTCATATATTTGTTAAAAGGTTTCAACCTAAAAGCCTGTGCCATTAACAAGAAATGAAACAAATAACAACAATCCCGAAGGACATGGGGTTTTTTAGTGAAGGAGAGACAATGAGAAGGAAAGAAATGAAGGGAGAGAGAGAAAGAGAGAGAGAGAGAGGGGGGGGATAGAGAAAGAAAGAAAGAGAGAAAGGGATATACAGAGATAGAGAGAGAGAGATAGAGAAAGAGAGAGAGAGAGAGCGAAGGGGATGGAAAGAGAGAGAGAGAGAGAGAGAGAGAGAGAGAAGGGGAATACAAAAATATACCTTTTAAAAAAAATTAAGGACATGCAAATTGTTTATATCGTAAATGATGATAATGATAATGATGATCGTTATGATTCTCAGCACGAAACACTCAAAAGCTGCATGGTTCTAGACTAGCTGCCCTGATAAGGCGTGTCCGGTACCCATTAACTGCACCAGGGCCGAGTGTGGCAAATTCAAATTAGTGCCTTGACAAAGGACGCTGTGAAAGGGATTCGAACCCCGAACCTTATGGTCCCCAGTCCGGCGACTTATCCACTAGACCGCAGCACTTTTACATTGTTGTAACTTTTTTCTTCTTCTAGGATTTAAGCAGAGTGATACATAAAAGACGTTTCAGATTCCCTAACCGAAATGTAAAAATATCATGTTTCAAAATCACGGCATCGATGGATCTTTCTCTTAGCAATAAGTTGCCCGATAAATCTGCATTTGATCTTTGATCATAAAGCCATCCCTCCTCATGACTTCCGAGTATTACGTCTAACAAACTCAATGTATAATACATTAACCCAGATCTGTATAATAATCAGAGCTTCAAATAATATAGAGGCATCCGTATTTTTGAGGTCCATTTATCAATTCATTTTCATCTCGTTTCGCGTCGCTGGCAAGACGGTGACAAGAAGATACGACATCAACTCGAAGAATTATAGTCCATATCACGACGAGTTCGTCTATCAAGGCGATGATGAACGAATACGAATGATAATGACAATATGGTGGCGGATATCGCCTCAATGAAATAATTTTCATGAAAGATTGGGCGAAGGATAGTGTTAGGTGAATTGCATCCTTGGAAGGTGGAAGAAGTCGAGGCATTTTCAGGCCAGTGGACGATGGTGTTAAAAAGTTATATATCATCAGTGGTGCATTCAGCGTAGGATAACGCAAGTGTATCTCCCCCCCCCCCCCCCTCCCGTAGGGCCGGAGGATTTCCCAGTCTGCGCCCCTATCATTTTTTTGTGATACCCTGATGCTAATGAATGGGCTATACACCCACATTCACGATAGCAAAACTTTATTGGAAAGCAAATCAAAAATTAAAATAAAGACGAAAATCTCACAAGATTGAAAGATACATGAAAATGAAACTAAAAGGTTATCCATTTCTTTCAGGTATGCCAAATTTAGTCTAAATGGAGAGGGGCACGGGTCGGGGGTGCCCTCCCTACTTTTAATCTGCCACCGTACAACATTTACTCTAATCACTATGATATTCTTTAAAAAGTACAACATGCAATGCTTTAAAAGGTCATAAACCGAATAGGATATATATAATTTATCTCCCTAGTTACACGTAAAATGTGCTTTTCAATACCCTTTATTGTGCACTGCGGTAGTGGTTTTTTTTTTTCTTTCTCCAATTCCTTTGTTTACTCTCACGCATTTACATGTTCATATTTAGATCGATATTTCTCCGGAATGAAAAATCTAACAAATGATCTAAATATAAATATTCTTACGCACAAGCGAACAAACACACCCAGTTATTCATGTACAATGTTCCGCTTGTATCCTTACATTATGCGATTATCGATCTGTTGTACGTCGTCAAAATGTCAATTTTTCTAATTGAAAGAAGAATCGTTTACCGCTAACTATTCTCTGAAAGGATGTGTAAAGGTCATGGACGGGGGGAAAATATTAATCACAATGACAGGGGGGAAATACCGTAACTGTCATCTCGTTCCTCCATTCACAATCTGTCTAAACAAAATAAGGAAAAGGCTGTTTACTATAATATTTATGAAGGGGAAAGAAATCAATGGAGTACTTAAACAACAACAGCAACAAAATTCGGATTATCATTTTCTAGGTCATTGGCCACCTTGATCGTAAACTAGATTTCTATATCGATTTTTAGGCTGAAAGTTATCATGGTTATGAGTAGGCCTATATAGGCGTTTGTCTAAAGTAAAATCAACGAATCTCGGATTTTCAACTTTAGAATTTTTAAAATAATTTCGATGACTCTTTTTGGTATTTTGACATTTAACACCTGTATTTATTCCAAAGTCCAGATTATAGTGCATATCATCAGGAAATAAGCCATTGCAAACCATTCACCAGCCACACCTACAACAAACTTATGAAAAGAAGATATCATAGTGCTGTCAACTTGATATAAAGATTTTTAGAACAAAACAGATCGTTTGCAAGATACTTCCCTAAAAAGGCGGAAATCCAGTGTTTTACCAAAGTGCATCGTCCTCGTGCATTTCAATCAAACTATCTATATTGTCAGTTCTTATTGACTATAACAATTATTTCCTTAGAAACAAGCATTAGCCACAATTTTTTGAAGAACCATATCTAAAAAGAAGGTGCGAATTGATCTAAAATGGAGAGATATGTAACAAAGAGTACGAGATGAAAAAAAAAAAGAAAGAAAGAAAAAGAAAAAAAGTGGATGACAGGTTATTTATCTTGATTTTAAAAACCCGGTTATTTAACAGTAATGAAACATAACATAGTATATTATGGTAAGATAGATGATGTCCATAATGATGCGCCTTTGTGGGTTAAAGGGTTGAAGGTAAACGTATTGTCAGACATTTTCCTGAAGTAGGACAGCGACAGTGCCCGGTGAGTGCCCGGACAAAAAGTGATTGCAACAAGAAAATTACACACATCAGTTAGTGCCGTAAAGTTGTTGTTGTTGTTTTTTTAAACCCAGTTCACACGAAGCGTCATTTAGAAAGCGTCTGTACCTGCGCTTATCGAGCCTGTGAAGGCAATTAAACCATATATACGGCATTTATTAATAATATTGTTTGCACTATTCGTTTTGCAATGACCTTTAAATATCGCTCTTTCATGACTCGCCAAAGACAGTACTGAGGCGGCCTTAACGTCAGCAAATGACGCCTCGTAACAGCCGGGATTTATCGCCTCGATTAGCGCAGGTATTAACGCAATTAAAATGTGCATGACACTCTATACAAGTGCCAAAGTAAGATCAATGGTGCGTAGGTAGTCCAATGACCCAATATCATTTCTGTGAAAATCTCCTATCGAACGTTCCAAATACCAATGGGACGTTACAGCAATATGATATCGCCTGCCCGGAAGAATCTTGCATAAGGTTTGTTCTCAAGGCGTTTACCAAAATAAACATCTTTCAAAAAGCTGAAAGCATTTTTTTTTTCAAACTTCATATTGATCCTCTGTCGATCAGTGAGGACAGATGCCACTTTCGAGTTAGGTTTTCACAAATATGGAAGCCAATATTTGCGATTGAAGCAGTCCAAAATTGAGCTTGAAGTGGGGAATAAATCGCTAGAGGAAGATAAACAAAGAAGTGCTTGCAAACGACCCCTGAGATTTGACGATCAACTTGACATTTCATCATCAACGCCCTAGTGGGTGATGATAATATTAGGTCATAAACAACATTTCTGACAAGACATCGATGAAATATGCAAGTACTACGTCAAGCTTTGCTCAGAATATGCAATATTGTGACTATTGAATTAGTTTAATAAGATACATTATTACTATAATCGCTCTATCACATTCTCCTATCAGCGGGTAATATTGAACATCGTCAGAATATAGATTGTACTATGAAGTGCTATTATAGTATTCTGGATTTAAGTGTGGCCTTTCTTATTGAACAGCACATTTATTCTACCTATAAGATTATGCCAGATAACCAGAATAAATGAAGTTTCATCAGGCAAGCAGCAGCTGTCGATCTTGGGGGGGGGGGGGGGGGGTATGTGCCTCTTAGCTGGCAAAACAGAAATGTCCTCAATACTTTCGGCATCAATTTTAGACCGTCAAAGTCACCTAAAAATATGCATTAATATTAATGTATAGATAACACAATAGCAGCAAAAATAATTTGCACCCCCGCGAAAAAAAAGTTATAACAGTAATACACATAACAAATAAGATAATAATAGCAGTAGTAAAATTGAAAAAAAAATGTAGATCACCAGACTCGAGTTACTGTAATAAGACGACTTTGATCGCGATATAAGCTTTCAGTCCTCTTTCTCGAAATGCAAGAACACCCAACAAAAACAAAACAACAACAACAACAACATCCAATTACGTAATGGAATGCTTTCGTTTCTTTATTATTTGCTCAGCTTCAGAATATCATGTTCTAACTTTGGATAAAGGTATTGCACAGGGTGCTTTGAAGACAATTGACTTTTGTCTGAACAGACATGTTCACAAAGAGAGAGATAGAGATATATATTATATATAGAGAGAGAGAGAGAGAGAGAGAGAGAGAGAGAGAGAGGAAGAGAGGAAGACGGGAGAAGAGAGGGAGAAAGAAAGACGGGAAGAGAGAGATAGAGATAAAGGGATATGGGGGAGGGGGGGGGGGGAGAAGAGAGAGAGACCAACAGAAAGACAGAGAAATCAGATAGTTCTTGGTGCGCAAAAGCATTATTCTTCTTTGGAAAGAAAAGGGGGAATACCCAGTCAATCTTTATGCAAGGCTGCAGCTGACAATTACCATGATTACATGTGTCCAATAACAATGGACCAAGAAAAGCTATTCGTGCGCGTAATGTATAGGAATTGATTCTTGTCTTTTTCTATTCCTTTCAATAAATTGTCCTTGAGAAATAAGATAAAATTACCAGGGCCGGGTTTCTGCCTGTTTTTGTTTTTGTTTTTTTTCTCATCAGAAAAGAGAATGCATTTTAACTCTAATCTTTGCAAAATTTTCTTTAAAGTGAGATAGATATGAAGTATGCTTGTAGAAGAGAGAAAAGAAAGGGGAAATATTTGAAGTGAAATGATATGATTAATACGGATGAACGAATGCATCCTCCTGTGGGAAGTGTTCAGGGTAATTTCCATTACTTGTTTTACATGATGGCCAAAAGCACAGAGATGTAAGACGAATATTATCAAGACTTTTAATTTCGTTCGAACGGGGAATTAACTGTTTTCCCCGTTTTCGTCCATGAATTGCGTGACTCTCTCGCTCGAGCTGAGTGGCGTAGCCATGGCTGTTACAGGAGGCCTGGGCGAGCCTGCCCCCGGCCGAATATCGAATGTCGAAAAAAAATGAAGAGAGAGAGAGAGAGAGAGAGAGATGGGAGGGGGTTGGAGGAATTAAAAAAAGAAAAAAAAAAGAAAAAAAAATAAGGAAGATATTAGGACGCCTCCTCCATCCATCCCCGACTGTTTGCCTTGCAAGTTTATTCGTATTTCATTCACCGAATAATACCGTCCCCTCACCCCTACCCCCACTGGAGCTACCCTACGCCCAAGCGGGAAAGGTTGTGAGGTTTTAAGTACCCCCGTTATTGATGTCTTTGATTTACAATCTGTTAGGAAAGCTGATATGTCAATGTCATGATGTTACTTTTAGACTTACCCTGCAGAAGAATAATTATGAAAGTCTCTTCTATACCGCCTCAATTTGCATCTGCCCGCATAATTCTTTCACACCGATTACACGATTGAACTTTTCATTGATACTGTGTCTTGTGATGAAATACAACCCCTTACATCTTACTTAAAGAAATGCACGCAGGTTACACTTCAAAAATGAGAGCAAGGAAAATATTCACTAAAAGAGAAGATTGACTTCTGGGAAAGGTGACATATAATTTGCGAACTTTCTCATTCTGTTTATATGTTAGTTTGGAAGAATACCGTAGCGGAAATGTCCCCTGAAATGGATTGCTCGCCAAATGCCCTTAAATTTCAAATACGACGATAAAAATTCTATCCTACATGTGTGTAAAAGAAAGTTTTTGAGAAAATGAGTATTATTTATTGGGTTTTAACAGCAATTTGATGATTAGTTATACCTTGCAATAGCTTCCTCTCTTGACCGAAAAGTCAAATACTACTGTTTTTCTTGGTTGAAATTTTTAGGGGGAGGGGCAAACTGTCCCTTTGCCCCTTCAACTACGCTACTGCGTACAAGTCATAAATATCACAATTTAATATCGTTAGTTAAAGCCTTTTACTATTAATTTTGCTATTTGATTTGGAAACATCTGCAAGTATCAATTCAAAGGTAATTGGATTGGAATCTTTTATGGAACCTTAAGTATTTTCATTTTAACACAGACACAAAAACAAATCAAAGCCATTGGCATGTTGAGATAAATCTAATTAAATTCTAATACGCCTTATTAGCATCCAAGCTGTAAGACCGTGAAATGGTTTAAAGAAAGAGAAGAGAAACGTGATTCATTATGTCTCTTGGGTTTAGAAGCACACGAAATGTCATCTGCCATTAAAAGGGATTCATCCCTCCACCTAACGTAAGATTACTTTTTGTGGCAATTCTTGATCTATCAAGATACGTGCATCTGCTGAAAGGCAGGTTAAGGACATTAAAGTTATTTAGTTGATTTGAATAAAAACGGAAACAAAATAGAGAAAAGTATTATCAAAAGTTCGAACAAAATCCGATAATAAATGTGAAAGTTATGAATTTGTGAAGTTGTAATCGTTCAAACACTAATTGGTAACTTTGGTGACGTATAGCTCATCTACCATTTGGTCTGTACATAAAATTTCATAAATTGTCATTTTCTTAGTTGTTGATGAAGGAATACATTTTGTTCATACAGGTTCTGTGTAGAAACATATGTGCATATCAAGGTTGAATGTATGATTACATATCTCATTTAGCATGTTTAGAAAAAAAGTGGAAATTTATGATTGTTTTAGAACAGGGCAAAAGGGAGAGGAACTCGCAAGACTTTACGTCACGTAGTTTTGTGTTTAATTGATTACATAACTTTTTAAATTCTCATCCGATTTTGCTCAAACTTTCATTGATCTGTTGTCTTTAATATTTTTATCTTTGATTTCTCTCCTTGTTTTAAAACAACTTGATATCAAGATGGGCTTCCCCTTTAACACAGTTAAGTTCTGGTTCTTAACTCTTTCAGTTAATTTTAATTTTCAATAATTCTTATGCATATAGTTGGGTAAAGTAATAATGTCTGGTATCATAAGAAATGGTAATAAATTTCCTACAAGTTTTGTACACAATATTTTGTGAAATAATAGATGGTTAATGAAGTGTAGACTTTTGAAAAGTAAGCATTGATCAAATTTTGGTAAAATTTTGAAGAGAGCTAAATCCCTTGGCACAGTAAGAGTTAACAGATGAGTGGGTTTGGGAGCTTAGGCTCTTTCATTTTCTTTTGATTCAATCCTCTAATTGAAACGGGACACCATATAATATTTTTTACAAAGAAGCGAGATTTCAATACCTCCCCAGTGTCCACATGGGGGATTGATTTCACCCACAAGGGCGATTAAGCCCCTCCCTTTTTCACGATTTTTTTTTTCGCACATTTTATTTTCGTTTGATTATATTGGGATTTGGGACGGCAAAGGAGTGCGAAATTTGTAGAAATAGCCATTGGCAATGCGAGTTGTTGTGCACACATATCAAAATCAGATCTTTCATTTCTAATCAGCGGTCATTGTAATTGTGTCACGTGGGAAGCACCAGTGTAATCAGCCTTGGAATCAGCGAACATGACGCAACTACTATGCCCCCCCCCCCCCGAAATCAGCTTTGTATTTTGGTGTACATGTGTCGATGCATTAAATAATTTTCGCTTCGTTTGTGGTACACCTGTTGCGCGACACCCCCCCCCCCCCCTCCACCCCCTCCCACTCTTCCCCTCCCTCAAAGTGTAAATCGGGATGGGGTCGATAGAAAGACTTGTATTCACCTGGAAAGTGAGACAGGGTGAGGGACTTAAAAGATTTAAAAGATTTAGTGCAACTTGTAATGAGATCCCTGCAGGAGATACAAAATTAGAACTTGCAGAATTCAATTTGTCATAAGTGTTTTTTTTAAATGAAAAAAAGGATATAAAAGGAAACTTACAAAATTGTGATATAGAAGGGGCGATGAGAGATAAAGAGAGAGGGGGAGGGAGAAGGAAGAGAAAGAGAGAGAAAGGAGAGAGAGGGAAAGAGAGAGAAAGAGAAAAGAAAGAGTGAGAGAAGGAGAGAGAGACGGGGAGAAAAGGAGGGAGAGAGAAGAAAGAAAGAGAGAGAGAGAGAGGGGGGGAAAGAGTGAGAGAAGGAGAGAGAGAGAGATGGGGGAAAAAGAGTGAGAGAAGGAGAGAGAGAGATGGGGGAAAAGAGTGAGAGAAGGAGAGAGAGACGGGGAGAAAAGGAGGGAGAGAGAAGAAAGAAAGAGAGAGAGATGGGGGGGAAGAGTGAGAGAAGGAGAGAGAGAGAGATGGGGGAAAAAAAGAAGGGCGATGAGAGATAAAGAGAGAGGGGGAGGGAGAGGGAAGAGAAAGGAGAGAGAGGGAAAGAGAGAGAAAGAGAAGAGAAAGAGTGAGAGAAGGAGAGAGAGACGGGGAGAAAAGGAGGGAGAGAGAAGAAAGAAAGGGAGAGAGAGAGATGGGGGGAAAAAAGGCGGGGGGGGGGTAATAAGGAAAACAGTAAACAGTACACGTCTGCAAAACAAAAAGTGAGCAGTTCATTTTCATCATTTTCACCTCTCATGCAGGCCTTGGATTTCACACCGTCATGATAATAATTGTCATGCCTTAACGCTTCCCTACAGCCTTCACGACTGAATTATAAAATTAGTCCCATTACTGTCATCACCGAGTTTAATTTCTCTGAGACGAATATATGAAGAAAACAAAAACAAACAAAAAACAAAAACAAAAACATCAAAGGCAGTCATAATTGGAAGAAGTATAGGCATATAATTGCTTGGGGCTCTGGCACAATTTTTGTGGTTAAATTAACATGATTGATAACGTCCTTGCATGATTCTGCGTTGCAATAGACAAATTTGTGTAAAACGTGTAAAATGTCATTTCACACTTATTCAGAAATATTTTTTTTTAAAACATTGAAAGAAGAGGATTGTGTTATTGCATCGCAAATAAAAATTATCGTTCTTAGTATTGATTTCCACTTTGTTCGGTTTCTGCCTTTCATGCCTATCGCAAGTCATGCTTAAAGTAAATGCTTAAGGTTCATCTCACTGAGCGGCGAATGTTTACGAACGTTGCGATTTTTGGATTCGGCAACTTTTCTGATGAATGTTGGCGAAAATCAGGGTTCGCCTCTGTCATTAGCGACTTGGTCACGTGGAACCATGGTCACGTGGTCGCTGTAGCATTGGCAGATCAAAAAGAACTTTAGCGAGCAATAGCGACACGTCTTAAAACCGTTTGCAAGTCTTACGACTGTTGTGCAAACGCTTGCAACTGTTTGCGGAAAAAAATAATTAAACATAAAAAAAGAAATTTTGAATTCGACAATAAAAACTGTTTGTGAACTTCTCTTCAGCCGTTTACGAACCCTGACGAAACCCCAAATTCGCTACATTTGCAAGCATTCGCCGCTCAGTGAGATACCCCCTATGAAGTGTTGTTTTCCTTAGGTTTTTTCCTCAAGCTCCCTGGAAAGAAAGTGATTTCAGTCACAACCATCAGGGCTCCTATGATAAATTGATAAATTCCTTCCGTACAAATTGCTGTAATTCTTAAATCTATAAAGCAGCGAAACACTCTTCCTACTATTCATTGTGGTTTAACCTGTATAACATGGAATGAAATTAGTCCTCTTTTAACTCATAGCCCGCTGTTGTCGACCACTGTCACTTCCGGGTTCTCGCTTCTGTCGACGATCGTCGACAGAAATCTGGTACAAAAGATATAGCCTTTGAATAATCCAGCAGCCATGGGTTTCATAATGCACAGGGCAAAGAGTTAAGAATAACGGACACTGTCCTCAAAGCTAGGCCAAGTCGTTCTGTGGTAATTTTTGATTTTTGATCTGCGGTAATAATTGATTAACTTTGCCCAGGATTGAAAAAAAAAAATCACTGTTCCAGCTAATGCTGTAATCATAATTGCAAACCTTTAGCTCAGAGAGGAATTGCCTGAGTTTTATAAGCTGATCGGTCGTTTATATATCAAGATATTTACGATTGAACATTGATGTCTGGATAGAGTACCACCGAACCCTAAAGAACTCTTACGGTTGGCATACCTCGCTCTATCACAGAATACCGTACGGGCTGGAAACCCGCTCTGAAATCGCCAAGCGCTGGTGCTTGGTTTTTGTGACTGCAGCGCAGCGAAGAAGCCGAGCGACTTGCGCTAGCGATTGATCGCGATTTTCTCTTTTTTAGGATAGTAAACGGGTTCCATTTTCTCTCATACTTTCACATATCCTTAATTATATATGTAGTTAGAGGACTGCACACAATTCACTGGCATTTGAGCTGATTTTACAATTTTTCACAAAGTTAATCAATCACTTTAAAGGAGAATGAAACCCTGTGGGAAAAATCAATTTCAATGAAAAGAGAGGATAAAGAGAAGCAATTTTAAAAAAGTTCCATCAAATTGGTTATGAAATGAGAAAGTTATGAAAGTTTGAAAAGTCTCAATTTACTTTCTATGGCGATCCTCAAATTGGCAATGTCGCTTCAAAGTGACAGTTTAGTAGTACAGCTCTCCTTATGTTTTGTACACAGAATTTCATATTTTCCCCATTATCTCCCAAGGCGCAGCTTGTCTCCTTCTTAGCTCAAGCTATATCATGGGAAAATGTATTTGACACAACATATGTTCAGTTCACAAAAAGACAAGCAGCATATTTAGAGATAATGGATAAAATATGAAATTTTGTGTACAAAACATATTGAGAGTTGTACTACTACACCTGCCATTTTGAAGCAACATTGCCAATTTGAGGATCGCCATAGAAAGTAAATTGAGACTTTTCAAACTTTCATAACTTTTTCATTTCATAACCGATTTTGATGGAAATTTTTAAAACTGCTTCTCTCTATCCTCTCTTTTCATTAAAATGGACATTTCCCCAGGGTTTCATTCTCATTTAAGTAAACTGTGTTATGTCGCCTTCTCTCCTCATAGCAGAAATTGCATCGCAACCACAACCATCCGACATTGGTCTCGATACGCTGAGGTGCCGACAAATCACAACGACAATTCGGCATAATTTTAAAAAATGCCCTGATGCCTCCTCGAATCAAGACGGTCTAGACCAGGATACATCAGAAAAAGTTTATCAGAACTTCAAGAAAGAATTCGAACGAACAAGAGCGAATCTGATCATGTAAAGATATGTTCTTCTAGAGGGACGATTTGCGGGCGTCCTTGTTTAACTTGTCTGCAGCGAACTTGAGAGAGGATGAGGTGTGACTTAAAGGTAACAGATAGTTTTGGGAAGCTCTCAAAACTTTTCGTGAGATTTCTTTGATTTTACTTAATAAATAGCAGGGTACTAACATAACTAAGATGCTGTGAAGTTTTTTCCTCCTCAAGTGAAATATTCATCGAATGAGAGGTGAAAAGTAATAAAAATCCCTGGCCCAAAAAGAGGGGATGTAAATTCAAAACAACGGCCACACACATTACGCACATGGGGATTGCTGTGTGTTATAGATACGCTACACACAGTGCGAAGCGCTGGGTTTATTGTGCGGGGAACCTTCGGGTGGATATGGTCTTAGCGTGAGGCAGTGAAAAGCCGTTACCAAGCGTTTCTTACAGATATTTACACTAAAATTTGTTCGAAATCGTGAATGGAATGTTAAATAATCTCGTACATGTGTCTTATGATAAAAGGAGAATAGTATGTGACTATGTTAGATAAGTTTCTTGCCAGTTTTTTTTTGCTACCAAGACTGTCTGTGAGCTTTAACAATGAACCATAATCGTTGTAGTTCGCGCTCTAAAGAGCTGGTCATAATAACAAGGAAAATATCGATAAAAATAAATATATGTCTTCTTCTTCTTTTTCTTTTTCTTCTTCTTCTTCTTCTTCTCTTCTCCTTCTTCCTCTTCTTCTTCATCTTCTTCTTCTTCTTTTTCTTCTTCTTCTTCTTCTTCTTCTTCTTCTTCTTTTTTCTTTTTCTTTTTCTTCTTCTTCTTCTTCTTCTTCTTCTTCTTCTTCTTCTTCTTCTTCTTCTTCTTCTTCTTCTTCTTCTTCTTTCTTCTTCTTCTTCTTCTTCTTCTTCTTCTTCTTCTTCTTCTTCTTCTTCTTCTTCTTCTTCTTTTTCTTCTAGTAATCTTCAAAGGGCTATGCAGCCTATCACGAAGATGGAAAATGTAGAAAAGAATGTGTTGGATCCGAGAAAATCGGTACTGAAGGGTCATTAGCATAAATCGGTAGCATCACCTATTTTCTAAACCGCCCTTATCGTCGTCGTCGTCGTTAACGTGACCAGTCTTTAAATAGAGATGACCACAGTGTGACCGGGGCTTTAGTGAAAGCATTTCATTCACGTGTCAGAATGAATGAAAGTTGCTGTCAGGGGTTAATGCAGACAGCACGATACGTTTGAAACGTAATCGATACTTCCAAGCACTTCTCGGTAATGCAGAATCATAGCTCAATACACCCCCTTGAGTCAAATCAATATCGGTAGTTTACGATCGTGATGATATCCTTTTCTCTAATGTAGACATGCTTCGGTTGAATGGCTTCCTCTTTCCAAATTAGATACCTTTAGGTGTTTGAGTGGTGCCGAACGAGACCCTTTCTGCGTTGAGTAAAAATTCATTGCGCATGAAGTGCCATTATTGATCGGAGAAATTGAAGGAAAGTGTTGCAGTCGACGTCCAAAAATCAAAGCCAACAATAATCGAATTGCTCTATTGAGACGTGGAGTGCTTTTCAGAGAAGAGCTTTTATACTTGCCAATTATAGACGTTATGTCATGTAAAATAGCAATGTGTTAAAGTCTGGCTTTAAATGATATACATGCTCAAAATGTAATACACCGTAGTGTTCTTGTCATGTCTTGTAGCATTTTGATTTGATAAAACGGTTTCGATTTCAATGCTAGATGCTTAAAATAATTTCTGATCAAAGAATTTAAATCATCCTTTTTTGTTTAATAGTTTCCTTTCCATGCCGTCCATGATACAGAAATTATTGAGTTTACATGACTAATTTCTATTACCAAACATCTTAAAGCATGTATCGAGAATCCATTCGTACTTAACCATTTTGTAATGCATCATTTTGGAAGACACTATAAGCAATTCATTTCCACATTGTACGACACATGCTGCGACGACAATCCGCGGCAATGTAGCCGACCTTCTAATTTCTGGTATTTACAGACCTTTGTTATAATGTTCCACCTGATACTATCTGAATGCAACTATCCCCTCTCCCTCCTCTCTCTCTCTCTCTCTCTCTCTCTCTCTCTCTCTCTCTCTCTCTCTCTTTATTTCCCTTTTATTTTATTTTCTTTTGTTGGCCTTTTGCTTTCCACTATGCATTGTTTGCATATGTATACTAATTGTATGATCATTTTTTATTAGTGATGAGGACGTCAACTCAAGCTTTGCTTATGACGAACCTTTATATGTATGAATATTTTTTAATGTGACCATACATGTAGAAAGATTGTAAATTTATCATGATGTATATGGAAATAAATGAACATCAAATAAAATCTAATACTCTGTACCAAACACTCTACCTAACACTAACCCTAGACGAAACCTAACCTAAAACTTAATCTAACCCTGAATCTCTGACAATCGTCGCCGGAGCAAATATCGGAGCACCAGTTTCCATTCCGTTATTGGAAAATAAATGTCTTCCGCTAGTGGCGTAGTGGTGTAGCTATGTATGTTTGCTGGAGGGGGGGGGGGGGGGGGGGGGTAAGGACTGGCAAAGGGGAAGGTCATTTGAAAAGAAGTTGATTGCCTTGTTATCGCATTCATTCTTTCCTGTATTTCGTCTGCTGTGAGGCAGAAGGGCATATCATTTTGTATAGAGTAAAAGCCCTTATGGCAACTCAGCACACAAGTTGTGGAAAGGAAACGTAGGACAAAAACAAAAATAGACACAACAATAATTTCTCAACCCTATAACGAGAAAGGCGCCTGGGTTTTAATTCGCAGCTAATTTCCTCATAATCTGACAACAATCGACTAAGATTGAATGCTAAGTAGGTTGAGTTGACAAGAATACACGTGACTACAATGCATACCCGTGACAAATGATAATTAACTGCACGCGAAAGCAAAACATTCTCTAACTTGAAATTTCTGTATCAGCAAGACAGTCTCACCATGCAGGGCAATTAGAATAACGGCGATACTAAAAATGATAAGGAGATTTCTATGGTGTAGTAACTATGCAGATATACCCCTCTGATCATTATAAGCTTACGATATTATTTCGCTGGCTTTAGCCGACACGCCAAGGCACTAAAGCATTTAAGGAATTCCCCCCCCCCCCCATCAGATGCCCATTTTTCTTCGCCTCGGTGGAGTGTGCAGAATGTAGGTTAACGTATGGCCCAATGACTCAAGAATCCATACGATTTTAGTGACGTTCTATGTATATTTCTTCCAATGTGGAATACGAAAACAACAGGTGAAGTCAACCTCGGCTCACACGAAGCGTCACTTAATGACGTAAGGACCGTGTCAGTAACTGGTGTGGTCTTTTGCACGTCATGAAAGAGTGAAATCGTTTAACCCTTTCGAGACAATTGACCACATTTTGTGGTTTGGCTCAATAACTTTTCATTCAGAGCTATAAAAAATATAGTAGATGCATGAGTAGACAGAGCAAAATTTTTTGCACATACTATGCCCATTTTTGTTGCATGACCATATTGCATTGTTGCCAGGAATTTTGAAAATGAGAATAAGCTTTAAAATCCTTAAATTGGCAACACATTGAGAGGTTCAAAATCATTGGTTTTCATCAAAATTTGCATTTTTTTCAACTTTCGACAAAATTCATAACCATGTATATTGTTTTTAAAGATATTACACCTCATTAGAGCCATGTAGCACTGAAAGAGGAATATTGTTGTTGCCAATTTGAAGAACAAAATGTGATCATTTTACCCCTTAAATAATTCCTGTCATGAAAGGGTAAAAAGGTGATTGCAATATGAACAGTGCAGACAATGTTTTTTTATAACTGCCGTGGAAGTTAATTGCTTTCATAGGCTCGATTAGCGCAGGTACTGACGCAATCGAAATGACACTTCGAGTGAGACGGGTTTTAAAAGCCCCCTGCAACCCAAATGCAACCCAAATGCAACCCAAATGCAAGTTTTTCCTGTTGATGTGCAGGGATGCATACAACTAATATTCTGTTGTTCAAACATCTAGATATGTTTCATAGATTTTTGAATGTTTTTTGAAATATTTTTCCCAACCTCCTAAACTCCACCCTAAAAAAAAAAAAAAATGCTCCAGATCTTATTCCTGTAATGACATCATCTGTAAATCATCAGTCAGCTACACTAACATTCTACAATAGACAGTGGAGTGCAACGTCCCCCAGCTCAGCAGTGTTCACAATATGTATACAATACTGCTGAGCTGGGGGACGTTGCACTCCACTGTCTATTGTAGAATGTTAGTGTAGCTGACTGATGATACTATTCTTTTCCTGGTGATGCTACAGCATGTCTGACATAGCAACTCCTATGTAGGCATTGTATGGTCTATTAGAACAGATGGTCATCTCTGGCAAAGCTATATACCACTGTCTCTCCTTAGCTCACTAAATTTAATGATCGACAGATGATGTAATTGCAGGAATGGAGCTTAGCATGTTTGAGAAAATTATTTTAAGAATATTGTTAAAAATTATGAAACATATTTAGATGTTTGAATAACAATATATAAGTTGTATACATCCCTGCACTTCAACATCAACTTTGCAGGATGTAAAATGTTAATTTCCCATATTGTATACATATTTTCTTTGTATTTAAGAAGTAAATTGTTAATGTCTGACAATGTGTATATATATTTTTTTCTATAATATTATTATATTTTTTATCATGCTATTGAACGCAGAAATAAAATTAATCAAACAATCAAACAAACTGTGTCAGCGAATGGTGCTATCTACATGTATAATGAGCGTGACATTGTCCACAAGTGAATGGAAAATTAACGACGCAAACATTATTTCTAATTACTGGCGTATGGACTAATTTCCTTCAGATTGATTAGAGCAAGCAATAACGCAAGCGAAAAGACTCCCCGTTAACAACAGGTATAACCTTACTATTAAAGGTGTCGTTACATTGCAAAAAAAAAAAAAAAAAAAAAAAATCCAATTAATAACCTCTTAACTTGACTACCCATTGGCGATATTGCACGAAACCAAAAATAGTTATTTATCAAACCTACTTTATTTCATGGTATACTTCGTTTCTTTCTTTCATGACATGCTTTGACGCGCATTATAACGAGGATGACATCGTTCAGAAAATGATTGCAAAATAGACAGAGCACAATTGTGTTCAACTTCTGGATTATGGGTAATTTGCTTTCCATGGCTTGAATAGCGAAAGTATTATTATCGCAAGCGAATTAGCGTCTCGTGTGCAAAAGGCATTAGGAACAACCAGATTCGGTCATGAATGATTGGTAAAACCTCTAATTCATGATTAACGACACACATTGTTGTTTTTAGAAGTAAATGTGTTTGTGTAGGAGGAACATGGATTTCGAGAACATTTCAAAACTCACAACTACCTTTAAAGACATCATTCATTCATTCTTGCGAAGGCTTCTTCATCTAACTCCGTTCATCGATGCTCTGTGGCCTCGCTATCATTTACATCCCCCATTTCGACAAAACAATTGACTTTGATGCAATCAAATGCGATCTCTCCTGAAGAGGAACATTCATTACAACCTAACAGATCACGTCTTACACAAAGCCCCAATCCCCGCATTACTCACAATGTCCCGCATCTCACAATCCCCTGCGTTTGTCTTCAAACCCTAATTTGCTGGTCACGGACAATCAGCTTTTTACGCCGTCTTCATTATCGGTCTTTATAGGGGTACTCCAAACGGGGATCAGCGAAACGTGAAGGGTAAATGAAAGAGGGGGAATTACTTAGCTCCCTATTTGAAGTAATATGGGACAGAGAGGTTCTCATGTGCTCGTATAGAGAGTAAGGCATGTATAAAAGGGCGCTAGTTCTGTGGTTGGTTAGAAACTGTCAGGTCTGCTGTGCATCTTCCATTAAAAGCATTAAACCAATGGGGTTTTGAAGCTTTCATTTAAATTAGTGTGATCAAGAGGAGGTGACTTCATGGTCAGGATAATTTAGCAAATCATGATCAGTGAACAAATTTCTAGAACTTTTGAAGTACATTCATATTTACAGGCCCCAACTACAGAGGAACAATGAGCAGATGTGTTTGAGTTTGCAAAACCACAGTCTCCCTGATCCTATTACAAATAGATTGTCGTTTTCTCCCTACTTCTTCACAGCTTAGCATCGATTCAGTAAGATTTGGTTACCATAGAAACCGCAAACTTGAGACTGGCTGCGCGTGAAGTCCTTTAAATCGAGTGTCCTGTCGTTGGGTATGTTGGTTTTCTTAATCTTTCGCACCCCTACCCAACTCCTCCCGCAAACTCGGTGACCGCAGATGGTCCTATTATTACACCCCCTTCAAGCCACAGGTGTGCACTTGAATTCCGAGCCTGAAATGATATTGACTAAACGTCGCTTAAAACTCTCAAAATCGGTGAGAAATTAAGGCATGGAAAACGTAGTAGGTAGTGTGGTACGATGGAGTGCAAAAGAAAGGACGGTATGAATACACTGCAAAAAAAAAATTGCCGTTTTTTTTCACGGGAATTTCCTGGCAGTCAGGATGCCGGGAATGCCCGTTTTTCCACCTTTTTTTTTTTTAAACCAGAAATCAGCATATATTTACAATAAAATTATGTAAATTATGTAAATTTACAATAAAATTATGTAAATATATGCTGATTTCCGGTAAACCAACAAACTTGCTCTTGTTTTACAGGAAAAGACTGTAAAATTGAAATAACGGCAATATCTTGTAATTTCAAGGGATAAAAAACCTGTAGGTTTACAGTAATTTTTTTTTACAGTGTAGGGATGGCTAAAATCAACAAAAGGGAAATCCTTTCGTGGTTCTTAAACTCTTCATTTTCTGTTTAGGACATCATTCCTTGTGCCTTGTAAATCTAAAGGGGTATTTTACCAAAGGTGTCTTCATTATTTAAAAATTTACAGTATAAAACTATTAAAAATATGCGTATTATAAAAAGGCTTTTATATAGTCAATTACGACCCCAAATAGGTTATTGCGAGAAGTTTTTGTGATCATAGTCTAATCTTTCTCTTATTAGGCAGTGATACCATACCGAGGGGGGTGTTTTAGGTGTTCAAACACCCCCTTTAGCAATGTTTAAGGTGTTTACAAATGAAACAAAGGCTGGTTTTTAACCCTTTTATTTCCGTTTTGTTTTTCGCCTTGGTCTAATAATATATTTTTTCCTCTTTTCTGTTTTGCTTGTTTTATAGCAATGTTTGTATGGATGATACTACTGCACACAAAAAACACACACACAAAAAAAAAAACATTACAATGTTATTACAATTATTAATGTTATTTTAATCAATATGATTGATCTAACCTATGTTGTAGAATATGAAGCCCTTCCACATTTATTTTGTTAGTATAATTTATAATGGAATATGTGCTATGCATAAATTAGCATAAATTAATATTAAGATAAGGCAAAATGAATTTAATGATTTCATCAGATTCACCTGGATATGAAAAATTAAGAAACTAGTTTATATATTTCGAGACAAACAAATGAATTTGTGTTTTTGCATAGATTAGCATTTTTAAATAGGGTGCCATCACCGATTTCGTGGCACCCTATCCGAAATTAATGCTTTTAATACATATGACTCACAAGCAAAAAATTGCGCTTTTGTAAATGCTGACCCCCAAATTTTGTTAAACGACCCAACTATAAGCTCAAGCACGTTTTCCCCTTTTCAGAGAATTTCTAGGTAAGTAAACTTAGTAGATCTAGAGGTCTAATTTTGTTTATATATGATGGTTCTCAACTTAATTCAAGCTTTGATCTAGTACGTTTGAGACAATAATTCATAGTCACATTCTTCCGTGCACCGCTGACTGTTCGATCATTTGGTCGGAACACTGAAGCTGTCATCACCAAAAACCGTCAACAAACGTGGCGGGTACCGCATGCACAATGATTGCGACGTGGCAGCAGTGTAAAAAAATATTATTGTTATTATCATTATTATTACTATTATGATTATCGTTATCATATTATCATTTTCAGACTCATTAGTAAAGCACCTTTGAGCTTCTTCCCCCCACCCCCCACTTTCAAAGCGTTCCGCCGCTCCTGTCATTAAATGATTAAGTTAAAATGAAGAATAATCTTAAACACCCCCTTTAAAAAATCCTGGGTACGCCTATGAGTGATACTGATAGGTGCCTATTGCTTGTGCCTATCATCGGCACTTGTGGCACGCAAGTGAATGTGCCAATCGGCATCAATGGCAAATTAAGGGCTAAATATTCGAGAAATTATACGAGTGGGAAAAGACAAAAGATTGAGAGAGTATCGGAGCATGGGGAGGGGATAACATGAAGGAAAGGGATCGATGGGGAAAAAGGAGGAGTATAATGAAGGAGGATAAGGATAGAATACTAGTATGAGAAATAACAAAAATGTAATAATAGCAATATCAATATTACCTTGAGTCACGGTTAAGACGGAAATTATATTTTGCTGGTCCAAATAACACATTATGCTGCATGACAAGCGATTCAGAATAAATTCACACCCGTTTCTGTCTAACTTCATTTTTATATTAAACAAGAACGCATGGTTATAGCTGTAAGGATACAGTTGAGTTCTAGTCATGCGAAGAATACATTGTGGAAACAATAACAACAAAAAAACAACAACAACAAAACAAAAACGAAAAAACTGGTAGCAATGAAAGGTTGATTATGTACTACATAAGAATCGGTGTATACTGTGGTTTTGAATGATGAAAACAATAGGAAACTGCTAAAAATCACATTCATTGCACACAGAAATATGTGTATACATGGTGTTTGGGACTACACACACATACACACATGTATCATTAAAGTTTGGTCTACACATTTCACCTATTTCTCGTCATATTATTTCGCATTTGAGGGCATTTGAAGAGCAATCCTTTTCAGCGGATATTCTATGACATTCCTCCCAACTAGCATTCGAACTTTTTACCGGAACTCGGCCTTCTCTGTATAACTTAATGCACTTCTCTACTCATATTTAATCACAACAGTAATGTAACTACTATTGGCCCCCTACGTATATAACAGACTGTAAATTAATACGTACATTTTCTTAAATTTCCTATTCTTCATTCCTCTCTCTCTCTCTTTCTCTCTCTCTCTCTCTCTCTCTCTCTCTCTCTCTCTGTCTCTGCCTGTCTCTGTCTCTCTTTTTGGATTTCCCCTTACGACTTCTTAGCGCAATTCCATGGTCATGGTATACATGTGGAATTATCAGTATCATTAAGAGGGGAAATCAGCGGGCAATACAAGCGAATTAGAAGGAAAAGCTGAATATAGGGTTTAGTAGCAATTGAAGTCAGATGAATACCTATAGAATATAAAAATAGAGAAGTTGGAAAATATTTTTCAAAATGAATTTTTATGATATAGTACAGCCATGAAATAAGACCACAATAATTGTAGAAAAAGATACATAAAGAGAGAGAGAGGGGGGGGGGGGGGAGGGAAAGAGAGAGAGAGAGAGAGAGAGAGAGAGAGAGAGAGAGAGAGAGAGAGGGATGGAGGAGGGAATTGTAAGTAACGGTTAGGGAAAATTTGAATAGACACAGAAAACCACCGCAGTCTTAGCGGAACTTGAGGTATGCGAGGCGGATATAACGTCTTAGAAGAAATACAACTGGAAAATAAGATGACGAATTAGAAAGGCAAAAAATGGAGCACAGAATACGGAGGAAAAATCACTGTAGATGCTAAATTGATATATTTTTACAATATACTACTGATGAAATAATGTAATATACAAGTATATGATATGGGGGTGTGCGTGCGCGCGCGTGTGTGTGTGTGTGTTTGGCGAAGAGTGTTATTGCATCATATTGCATATGAAATTGCTATTTTTAAAGTTACTATCAATGGCATAGCAACGGCGGATGAGGGGGCACACTGGCCGAAGCACGTGCATCGCCATCAAAAATAGAATGATTACAACAAAAATGGATGATGGAGAAAAGGGGAAGGGTGAGATAATACGATAACTCCCTGTCTCTGTACACAGTGTATGAAGAATCTAGCAAAGAAGGCGTTTTTTCCTCCATCCCCCCCCCCCCCCCACCCTGGACCTAGGCTTCACCATTGTTTGTTTGTTTGTTTGTTTGTTTGTTTGTTTGTTTGTTTGTTTGTTTTTTCTAGAGTGACCACTTCTTCACAAATCCCCCATCACACACACACCATAACTAAGCTTCCTAAAAATACCCATACCGCACAATCCGTCGCCGGCATACCACACCCAAACAAAGCCCCCCTAACCCACATCCACACCCATATACTCACGGCACATACCATCGCCCCAAAAGGGGTCTCTCTCATTCACCCTAATCATTAAGCAAGAAAAGCGTTAAGTTAAAGCGACAGGTAAAATGAATCAAATCCCAGTCTCCTGGGAAAACAAATTAGGCATCCAACGACCCGAAGAAACAAATGCTTGTAAAACGGTTACAAAATCTTTTCGACAGGTAAGTAGAAATGCTTTAAACTGACAAGCGCCGTGGAGAACACATTTCTTCTCTTTCAAGTCTTTAGCATGTTTAGCGGCGAGGGGACTCCCGGGGTTGGATTTTCTCCGAAGAGTAATTTAAGCCTTTTATTTCAACATAATTGTAGAACGCATTCTTGGCAGCAAAGTATTTGGTTGCAACAACAACAACAACAACAGCATACACAATAAAAACCAATCATAACAACAGCAGAACAGCCACAACAACAAACACCAGTATATCGTTTAAGATGATGAGCGAAATAACGCCGTAATTATCTAACTAATGATATATTATAATGATGTGTCTACTGTGAAAAAAATTCTATCAAATGAAGTATGATATTGTTTGCATTTCTAAAGGAAGAAAAATAAAGAAGGCAATAATATAGTACACATACAGGTGTTGTCGTCTAGTGGATAAGTCACCGGATGGCAGATCACAAGGTACGGGGTTCGATTCCCTGCCACCGCACTAATATCCTTTGACAAGACATTAGTCTACATTTGCCTTACTCTACCCAGGTGAAGTAAATTGGTACCCGGTAGAAAGAAATTCCTTGAATGTTGAGCGCCATTGAGGGGTGATAATATAATTGCATGGCCCTCAGGGAGAACAGTATATAATACTGATGAGGCTACCCTGGGTAAACAACACATATTATTATTTTTATGATTATTATCATTATTATATCATGACAATTATAATGAGAAGAATTATTTTGTAAAACTGTACAAATACAATTTGAATACCTTAAATTGTTTAAATTTCCACTATAACTTTTAGTGAAAATAAGCCAATATGCAAGAATATTTTAAAATTCTCCCTTTTCCTTATGGTTAAATGACTCATGGTAGCTTCTGAATGCTCATATTTAATCATTAATTAGGATGACTTTAAACGTACTCTTGCGGAAGAAAGAGCAGGCAGATACTTTTTAAATAACAAAAATATCTGTCAGCATGGTCAGTAAAAGCTAGAATATTGTCTCATTAATCATATTAAGTGAGATATTTATGTCAAAGGGAAATCATAAGGAACGACTGAAAGATAAATTTGAGTTCTGGTCATGCGATAGCATTGCGAAAGAAACTGTCTCAAATCAATTGGGAAAGGTTGATTATATATAGTATATAAGAATTGGTGTATGCTGTAAGGTTTTAGAATCACCAAAACGCGACTCAATCCTGCTGAGAGTCACACGCACTGCACACATAAATGTGTATATGGGACTACACATGTTCGGCCGGATCATTTCAGCCTTTTCTCGTCATATCTGAATATAAGGGCATTTAAAGAGCAATCTTTTTCAGGGGACATTTCTACTATGATGTTCTTCCAAACGGACATAATAGAAATGAGAGAAAAAAAAAAACTCACAAATTATTTTTTACCTTACCCAGAACTCAACCTTCCCTGTAAGATATGTTAAAGGTACGCCTCTTCACAAATGCTGTAAAAAATTTAGTAGCTCATATGACCATTGTTTTTTTTTTGTTGTTGTTGTTTTTGTAATGGAGATAGAGAGAGAGAGAAAGAGAGGGGGGGTTACAGATATACTGCTTAATAAACTTGATAAATCATAACGTAAAAGTGTAATTGTATCATCGTGCTGGGAGCAGAGAGGAAGTTCAATGTATATGTATTTTGGTCAAGGCCAGAGGATTAATGATCTTTTTTTATATGAAATTCACCGTGCCTTTGCGTTAATAAATGAGCTAAAACCAGAGAGATATAAAGACCAAATCCGAATGACAATCATGCTATAAGCCGTTTATTATGTGGATATAGAAATGCGTACAGCGAGGACGCAGATACAAATTTGAGCTTCGTTATGAAAATTTGTGCAATTACATCTTTCATCAATATACTTAGGAAATTATAAACGTGTTAAATGCAAGGTTCTATCAGGTTTTACATAGATGAGCTAAGAATAATCTTTTCCCCAAAAAAGCACAAGAAGAAAAGAATACCTGGTACTTTTCTGACATCAAGTTGGCCTTTAACATGCTGAACAACCAGTTTATTTTATTTTATCTTATTCCCTTTCCCAGAAAAAAAATAGTATAAAAATAACACAGAACACAAGAAAACGAGGTAGAATAACAGAAAAAATGAAATTGTTACCAAATGCCAGCAAATTATCAAAATAAAAGAAGACGGTTTCTAAAAGGAACTTAATTCATTAGCCGATGGTAGAAATCAATGGATAACATAATATTAATCAAGGAAACTAAAAAAACATGTTCTAACAATACAAAAAGTCCTTTAGCTGCACTGCATATCTGTCACTTAATGAAACGCAGATAACTCGATTTCCTAAGAACAGAAAAAAGGGGGGAAAAGACATCTACATTGTGAAATGAAACCACAACATAATATTGCTTAGAATCCATGCACGTAACAGGTTTGATTACAAACTGAGATTACGGCCTTGTCGAGACATATTCATAGAAGATGAACTTAAAACTATGTGCATATTTTGAGGGTATTTGTATAGCTGGTTTTACAACATATAACATGCCAATTACACATGTAATAACACCGATGTGCTATTGATTGGTCGAGCCCTTGACATTACCTTTCAATGATTACGATTAAACTGAGATGAATATCCCAACGTTTTATTGTTACGTTACAATGACAGTCTGCGATTCTGCGATTCTGAGACTGAACGTCAGCAGAATAGAAGACTATAGTATATAACGGTTGGAGACAAAGGCCTTTTGAAGAATAAATAGCGTGAGTTGGAATATACTTTCGAATCACGTTTATGGATTATATTTCTGCCATACCCACCATTAATGGCATGATAGAAATTTACATGATCTGATTGAATTAATTTGATATATCGTATTCCTAATTCTCTTTTATTTTAAGTACTTGGGGTTTCTTTCCGTCTCCAATGCTCTCCCTTGCTTCTTGCTTCTTCTTCCTTGTTTCTTCTTTCTTTTCTTCATGTGTCACTCTGTTTCATTTTTATTGCTAGAGTGATCTATATGATTGTATGTTTTAATGTATATGTTTCTATGTTTGTAAACTACCGACTAGTGTGGGAGAACCTTTTAACAGGAACTTGTTTCCTTTTGGATATCCCTGGCCACTAGTCGATGGTATTTTCAATATTCTTTGTATATTATGTTTCTTTTGCCTGAAATTAAATAAAATGAAAAATAAAAAATAAAAATAAAATCACTTTCACTTCTTTTCACTAGCACTACAAGGGTATAGATGGATTGTAGGTGTGTACTGAGTTATATACTTCTGCTTATGAAGTATTGATAAAGAAAGGCCTTTTTAAGTTTATGAAACTAAAACGGAATCTGTGAGACTTTACGAAGATAGCATTGACCTCCATTTCTGTTAGGTCATTACTTGTATCTTGAGTAGATGTTAACATAGCATTATTGCGTATACTTCATCTACACGAATTTACGGGCATCTAATCATGTAACAGAAAAGGTTGAGCTCTTGTAAAGGAAAAACATAATTTGTTAGCTTTCTCTTCCTTTTTTTAAAGGGTACCAATCACCAAAAATAATTTTGCTCTGTATGTTTAATAGAGGTCTCATGTCATTATGCTATATTCAAAATATGGGCTTCAAATATCAATTCTATAAAGAGATATTGCAATTTCAAATACACTCTCTATAAGCGTAGAGGCGACTCGTAAGTAGACTACTTGACGCACTCGTACGCGCTCGCCAAGATAATGGCTCGCGCGGAACCGAACTCGGAGTTCGGTTCCGCGCGAGCATTTTCATGTTATCCTTTATTTCCTTCATACTCATGTACTGTTGACCTATAGAATACCAGACAAAGTTCTTTCAGGTTGATTTTTTTATACTGTCTAGCCGAAAACAAATTATTTTGTCAGGTGATTGGTACACTTTAAATGTAAGTTTGGAAGAATATCATAGAAGAGATGATGTCTCCTGAAACTACCGCTCTTCAAATGCTCTCATATACGAAATATGACGAGACAAAGCTGAAGAGTTTGGACCAAACTTTCATATGTATGTAGTCCCATATAATGATAATAATAATAATAATAATAATAATAATAATAATAATAATAATAATAATAATAATAATAATAATAATAATAATAATAATATAATAATAATAATAATAATAATAATAATAATAATAATAATAATAATAATAATAATAATAATAATAATAATAATGATAATAATTGATAAAGCGCAGAAACTATGTATGTATATATATATATATATATATATATATATATATATATATACAAGAGCTCCTGATGTGCTTATAACTATGATGAGTAATTGATGAAAAGATATGCTTTTAGTTTTGATTTGAAAGTATTTACAGTTGGCGATTTCCTGATTTCTAACGGTAAATTTGTTCCACAGTTTGGGGGCTGCGCAGACAAATGCTCGATCTCCTAAGGTTATTTTTGTTTTATATGATGGGGTTTGCAGTAGTAAAGTATGCTGAGAATTGCGGAGGTTGAGGGTATGTTTGCGAGCTTTGAGCTTTAACAGTTCTACAATATATTTAAGGGCTTGACCAATCAGAGCTTTATAGACAATAAACCGGATTTTAAAAGATATTCTTTGTCGCATCGGTAGCCAGTACAGAACAGGGGTGATCCTTGAGAATTTGGAGCATTTGTACACACTGTCTCGCACTGAACGATGAGGGCTCTATATTCATCTTGCTTCATACGCCGTTTGCGGACTATATACCTGTGCTCGGTTTTCCGGAGTTGGGTCTGACTGTAAAGTGAAAATATGTCAGTTTACAGAGAGAAATTCAGTATTACATAATTTTGTTTGAACATGTAAATTATTCATACGATTTAATTATTAAGTTCTGATTTCATTCTGAAAAATGGAATCAGAACTTAATTTTGTTTACAAACAACAAGTGCAAGATTCTAAGAAAGAGAAAAAATGTCCTCCTTAACTCCAAATCTCGAACAGATATCAAAATACTTGAAAAACACAGAATGCAGTCATCATGGAAACAACAGATGTTTATAGGTGAATCTATAGACAACCTTAATCTTAATGATCGTGGAAATTCTCCCCAGAGCATTGCATTCCCGTTGCTAAAATTAGCCCATTGTCTTGGATAGTGTGCATATAGAATTGATAACAAAGCGTGCTGTCTACCAAAATTTACATTGAGAAAAAAAAAACACAACCAAAAAAACAAAACAAATCATTTTGACATAATTTCGAGAGGCCATGAAAGCAAGGTATATTGAAGACTTGTAACAGAGATATTTCTCTTTTGTAGAAAATTGTTTGCGACCGTGTTTGGCTTACGGTTGCCGCACTTTAGAATGCATTAAAAGCACTCGATATTTACTTAGACCTTTTCGACAATGCAATGAAAATGAATTTTCGAGACTGAAAAGACTCCACTTTAAAGAGTCTTTATTTCTTGGGAAGGATCAATAGATTTATTTGTAAGATATACACTTTATACATAAATGGAACGGTAGTTTTTCCTAGGTGAATATATAAATGAAATCGATTGTAAAATCCCATCGTTTTTTTTATTTTATTTTGTTTATATCTTGTGTAGAATACAGCATAGTGCATTGTGGATATGTACTTTTAAAATGTTTTCGGTGAATGCGACTTCGAGCAAGTTTTAGTAAGTATGTTTATATATCGCTGACATAAATCACCGATCCTCTGCATTTTAAAGCTCTATGTTTTTTTTTTTTGGTTTGTTTCTTTGTTTTTTATTTTTATTTTGTGTGTGTGTACATGTAATAGATAATTAGCCGGTTTTTAGTTCACAATGTAAAGCCCTACCACGGCCGTGACGTCCTTGAGTAAGACATTAATCTACATTTGCCACTCTCAACACAGGTGAAGGTAAATGGGTATCCAGCAGGAAGAAATTCATTTAAATAATGCTTTACCGTCCTATCATGGCTAAGAGTAGTTGATTACAATATTGTATAGTAGCTGCGCTATACAGTATTGCATTTATATCTGAATTTATTATAATTGTTACCGATTTTCAATTTTACCACTGTGTTCCCCCCGAAATACAGTTCCATCACTAGAACTTAATATTTCCATTAACGTCACTACACAGTCATGGACGTCCGGGTTTTTACGACAAGTTATACATCACTGTGATATATGATCATGATCTTAAGCCACTCGAAAAGAAGCATATTTACTCGACTAATTTATTTATGATTCTTTTTTATTGACTCCTCGAATTTGGCCGTGGACTTGTCTATGACGTTCGTTAGAATAACGATCATAACAATTACACGCCATGATGTGGTTAAGGAACTCATGCATTTGTTGATAGAGTAGATGACAATAGTAACTGTTTGTGTTTTTTTAATGTTTATTTGTTTGTTTATTTCAAGATAACGCCTATCCAATTAAGTAACTGATCAACGCACTTTACAGTGTATTATCAAGCAGGTCGTTTGGATCTCTTACGATTCTGCAGTTTATAAGTTCACATTCTCCTCTTCCCTTAATATGAAGTATGACGTACAGAATCGTAACTATCGAATGACTGTAACACGCGTTGATTAGACACTCATTAGTTGGAAAGGCGTTATATTAAAACTAACCTAAACAGGATGTCCTAAATTAACATACTAAAGTGTATTTCAGACTAGCGACTGGTATCATTTCATACATCTGACGCGCACACTGAGTAAAAATCAGTTTTTTTAAAAGTAATCTATTCATATGGATACAAATTATAAATAAACATATATTTCTAAGAGAAAATCAATTTATTATCAGAGCAAGCTCATTTGTAAGCAGAACACGATTACATTCCATCAGAGCTCAAAGTGTAAGCAATTATTATTCAACACTTGTTAAATACAACACGTGCTAAACCCAAGCGTCATCATGATGTCGTGTTCCGAATCACTTTGATAGCAATTGGCCAGTTCGCAATTAGTACATGGTACAACCCTGCCGGAAAGAACACAGTGTCCCACAGTGTGTTCATAGTGTGTTCACATAGTCGAATCTGTGAAGATGTGATTCACACTGTTAAAACGCTCGAATGTAACAGTGTGAAGATGATTTCACACTGTGAATTTACTCGCTCACAATTTGAAGATGTGATTCACAATGTTAAATTTACCAGTGTGAAGATGATTTCATACTGTTTTTTTCACACTGTGTTTCACACTGTGAACACACTGTGGGACATTGTATTCTTTCCGGCAGGAAATGACCCTGAAATGACCCCAATTTGTACGCGCAAGCGCATCTGTTTTGATGGACGCGCAACTTGTTTAATGTGACCACAGAATATGACACTGGAGCGCGCATCATGGTGTGTACACTATGAAAGCGTATAAAGGTCAATTGTATTCCGAACAAATGACCTTTATCTGCACATGCGCAAATTGTAATTATGAACTGGTTTATACATGGGGACAATTTGCCACAGCATGTAGCATATCCGGCTTAAAATGGAATTACTCGATTGATTTATCCTGACAGACGTCTTTTGACAGCTTTTCTGACCATGTGAAAAGATGCATAAAGGCATTGTATCCAGTATGACACGCTCCATTATAACGTTGTTCATACATGAGTGATAATCCGAGAACGTCTTCACACACTACCCAATGCTCAGGGCATTCCATTGTGATGCGCGCACATGGTTTCCACCCGAAGTTGTCATAAGAAGGTTTCGTGTAAACGCGCCGGTGCAAAAAAAAAAAAAAAAAAAAAAAAAAAAATGACACAGGTGGAATTTTGATCGATATGAGCGATCGACCTTAATTCTGTCGCTATGTACACAATTGCAATTGCCGGAATGAAATAATTTGCGTTTGGATGGATCTACGTAAATTAAGAGTATGGGTCAAATATTTGCCTGAACTCGTTACTATGAAAATATTCACCAAGGCATAGATTTTATATAAGGGTCCGATGCTGACTAAGCAATAGAAGAGCCTCTAGGCCCTTATATACCTCAAGTTATATCTTTATTTAGACGTGTTTCTTTGGACGCGGAACGTGAAGTGTAAAAAACTGCACTAACGAATCCCTTTATATAATAAAGAATCTATGCTATATCTAAAGCAGAAGAATAGACCATTGTAAATTCTGTTTGTACCTAAAGTTGCTATTTTGCTCAGTGATTTGCCAGACTTATTTTGCCGACAAAACCGGACACCTTGGGCTGGACTTAAGTACTTCTGAGTCAGAAAGTGATTAGCTGATGATCTGCGCAAGGCAACTGACGTCTCGTGGACGTATAAACATATTTTTTGTTATTGTCAGGGCAGTTCAAACAATAACATTTAACACAAGATTGTGAAGAGCTTGATCTTCCCTCTGTGATAGCATTTCAGTTCAATATTGGCGAGAGATCATCACACAAGACACAACGGTACGCCCCATGAGCCATGTGGTATTAAATTGACAGGGCTGTACATCAATTTCCGATTAACAGCACAATTCCGCAATGCTTGTTTAGCAGTTGCAATATTGTAACTCATTTCACGATGAATCTCTTCCACTTGCCCATCAAGGCTTCAACCCTGTCCCTTCCAATGTTTAACGATGTCACTCACGATTTGAGCTCTTTTCACCAGTGGTGTAGCTACATGGGGGGGGGGGAGCAGGAGGGCATGTGCCCCCAATCACAAAAAGGAAAGAAAGAAAAAAAGATGGCAATAAAAGATAGAATAGTGGAGAGCGGATATGGAACGTGAAAAGGAGACGCTCCTACGCCCCCCCCCCTCCCCACACCCTCCTCATAATACTGATGACCTTCTTATTTTGAATTTCATTCATCCAGCAATACCAGTGCCCCTACCTCCCCCCCCCCCCCCCCCGCGCCCATGATGTGCCCCCGCAGTACCTGGACCCATACTACGCCACTGATTCACAGCATGTTTGTACAATGTCTATTTCATTAACTCACGGCCGAGGTTACAAAAGAACGGGTAATCTTAGAAAAAAATGATAAAGGGTTATAACATGAAAAGTGTATTATTTTATTTCAGCATCGTCATATTATTGAATGAAAGTATGTTTCTAGTAAGTAATTGAAGTATATTATTACATCTCTGACGTAATATCAGTCCAAAGTATTAACCATTGTGTGTACCTTTAACCAGTTGCTGAAAAACTTTTGGGTATGTCATCATTTTTAACCACCTGTCCCTTTTTCCAATCGGTCGTATAGCTGGCATCCTTATATTTTTGGAAATCAACATAACACTAACGCTGACAGGACATGTGTTTCTTTATGAATGAACTTCCAGACGACCGATGTCCTCTCATCGGGGGATCCGCCGTTTATTTGAGCTAACCATGTTAACTCCTACGTGACAAGGGCAATCATGGTGTGTCACAGTGGGTATGAATCATGAGTCAAGTGTATTATGGAGAACATCTACAATAGAAAGACTTACATGTGTTGGCGAATGTAGGTTTGATGAGCAAGATGCGTTCCAACATTGTCAGACACAACGGCCTGCAAAAAATGTTGCCGTTTTTTTCACGGGAAATTTCCTGCCGGGCAGTCAGGATGCCGGGAATGCCCGTTTTTCCACAGTACATGTAAAATAAGAGATTTCCGTGTGTTTTTTTTTTTTTTTTGTTTTAGTTTTAGTTTTAGTTTTTGTTTGTTTGTTGTTGTTGTTGTTGTTGTTTGTTGTTTTTTTTTTTGGGGGGGGGTTTTGTTAAATAGTAGAAAATTTAATTTCTAGCAGGAAAAATCTATGTAAATTAAAACGGAACCATGGAAACGATATGTAATTTAACAGGGTAACTTGTTAAAATATGAGAAAATGTTTTTTTTAACAGTGTTTTATGTCGGACGATTGTAAATATATTGCTGATTTCCGGTAAACCAACAAACTTGCTCTTGTTTTACAGGAAAAAGACTGCAAAATTGAAATAACGGCAATAACTTGTAATTTCAAGGGCCACAAAACCTGTAGTTTTACAGTTATTTTTTACAGTGTGTATTCTTGAAAGCGGCCGAAGTTAAACTTGGCTTCTCTCTAAGTACACTAAAATTTGACTTGGTGAATTGGTAAGGTCAGATGTCAACGCCTGTAAGGTCTGTATAAATTACTGCATGTCATGAAATAACAATGAAAAGGTATAGTTTCATCAAATTTGAAGATGGTATATGCAGGACTAACATTAAGATTAAGATTTATAAAAAGTAACTGGAAAATGGTATGGGTAGGATTAAGATAAAGATCAAGATTAACATTATTGTTAATGTTAAGTTTGTGCTTGAAATTAAAATTAAAATTAGAATTAGAATTAAATTCAAACTAAAAATAAATATAAAAATCAAATTAAAATTTATATTAAAATTAATATTAAGACTAAGATTAAGATTAAGATAAAAATTAAGATTAAAATGAAAAGATTTCGCAAGAAGTTTTCTTAGTTCTTAAAACACACACACACAAAAAAAAAGATTCGGTGTGGGGTATTGCGGGAGACTCGTGTCGTAGGTTGGACGCATGTCTGAAATTATTTTGTCTTTTATTTGGAAAACCGTCCTCACAGTGATATTTCTCACAGTGTAATTTCAAAGTGAGAACATTTTTCGGTAATTTCAATCAGTTTTGTCAGGATAAAAAACGATATCAGGCAATACGTGCAGAAATTAATTAAAGATGTCACTGTATTTTGGGTATTGGAATACACAAGATGACCCATGAAAAAGAAGACGAATTCCACGAAAACTGCTAAATCTAAACTAGGAATTGAATCCGCAGACTGAGTGTTAAATACGAAAAAGGGACGGCTTTGGAGACGAAAAAGATTCAAATTTAGATAAAAATGAGGGAAATTGGTGGGCGATCCGGAGGTCACCAACCTTAAAGTGGCAAGCTGCGCAGTGGGAATCAATTTATAGTGCCTTTACCTGAATGTTGTGTCGCATTGTCGTTGAACTTTGCTAATGCTTTTCATGGCCTCCGTCTCCTCGGGCGGATGTAACAGCCTAATGGGCGAATAATACTCGGGCGAGTACATTAAGGCATACTGTTAAATCCTCGCTAGGCTTTTAGATAAGATATTTACTGGAAGTTCTTCGAAAGTCATAATGCATTATTATGCCATTATAGACCATTACTAACCTAAATTCAAAGGCAAGGTTTGGTTAATCCTTTCGTTCTTGATAGAGCTACACAAAACACATTTATATTGTTCTGAAGAGAAGCAAGAGGTTAATCTAAAAAAAAATCATTGCAAGGTTATTCGATGTCTTTTGAAGGGCTTTGGAAAGGAAGTAATTCGTTCGATGAAAAAATAATTTACTTGTTTAAAAAAAAAATGCCAGGAAAAAAATGGCCACATCATTCGCCGACGAAAAGACATTTTTGAGGCTCTTTTTTCTCTCATTCTATATCATCCTACTTTTTCTCCCACTCTCTCTCTCTTTCTTTCTTGTTTTCTCTTTTGTATCTTTATCTTTCCCACTGTTTCAACACCCCCCCCCCCCTTCTATGGTTTCTCCAGGACCCCTCCTCCTCTCTCTTCCTCTGGATTCTAAATTCCTTTTATCTCTGTTCCTCGTTTAATTACCCCTCTCTACTTCCGCAATCATATAATCATTACCTAACCATCACTTCATCTATCACCCCCCCCCCCCTCCACCTCCATATATCATATTATGATTATGTTCTCTTCATACGCTAGCAACCTGAAGCCGTATTATCATGTCATTAAACTTCTAACTCTCTTGCAATTCAAGTAATATCATTCTCTCCTATCGCCCCCCCCCCCCCCAGTCTCTCTCTCTCTCTCCGTATCTCTGTTTCTCGGAACGATATCAGTACGGTATTCCGCTGTGGCGTATCCAACATCGCGTTTAGCCAGCGTTTGGTCCGGTTTGAATACCACCCCCCCCCCCCCCCCAAAAAAAAAAAAAAAAAAAAAGAAAGAAAGAAAGAAAAAAAAAGGGAAAAAAATTTGAAAGAAAAAGAATTGCTGTGAAATGCCATTTGGCATTTCACCCCTTGTAATGTTCTATGTACGTCACTGCTTATACTTCACAGCTAATTGGAATTTTCTACCATTTTTTTATTCTGATGTGATCCATTGTATTAAAGTTCCGAGTGTAATCCTTTGTCCATGTTGTCTGAATTCCGAATATTTACAATACCCGATGTTTCCGACTATGCTATGACATAGATAATTAGGAATTATCATAGAATGTGAAATCAAACAAATGGAGGTCAAATGAAAAAGGAAAGCGTTAAGATAGCAATAGTCATTCTGTTCTTATCTTATTTCCTTTTTTAGAGTGAAGCGATCGTGAGCCAAAGCTTATCTGGCATGCAATCTTTTAACACAACATTTTTTAGTTTAAAGATCCCTCTGCATTGATTACGAAATACTTTAAGGATACTGTGTTATAACTTTATGGAAAGTGCTTCAAAAATCATTCCATTTCTATTACATTTAACTCAGGGAGTCGCTAGAACATTCAAATCGAGATGGGTGGGGGTGCGTCAGGACGACTATGCTTTATAATGTCCACTCAGCAAGCAAAAAACAAGCATGCGTTAACTATTCTACACGTCGTGTATTGTGCGAGAATTGCTTTTCGGCAAACATGAAGTAATAGCTCATTGCAAACAATGCCTGTTTCGACACAAGGCCACAAAGAGAAAAAAGAAATTTAATCGTATGAATAATTTACAGGTTCAAACAGAATTGCGTTATGATGAATTGCTCTGCATTCTTATTGTCTATTTTATAAAAGTCATGTCTTGAACAATCGGAAATAATGTTTCACCTGCCACGCTGCTCAAATTGATTTCCGTTTACACTACGCTGAAATGGAGATAAAAAAAACCTTTATAATTCGGAAGGGTTTCACTTTCATTTCAGTTTGAGCAACGTGATAGTTAGAACATTATTTCCGATCAATCAACCGATGGTACTTTGGGTTAAATTCTTTCCCTTCTCCAACTTTGATCAACTAAAACTTCATTAATACACATGACAGTTACAGTTGCAATCTTCTATTGTGAAAGATAAAGTTTATTTTCGGTCATACGATGACATTGTGAAAGAAACTGTCTGGAAGTAATTTGGAAAGGTTGATTTAGTACATGGAAAATGGTGGGAGGAATCATAAAAAAAATCGTAAGAAATCAGCAATCTTGCTGAAGTCACATCGCAATAATTGTAATAATCTGTTAAATGCTTCAAGTATTCCATACGAGTAAATTGCATTTGGCTTCACGTTCTTTGTCCCTGATGGAATCTTCAATAATGCTATAATAACTATTACACTTTTTGCGACATTTTACCAACGTCTAAAGAATAATATTATTTGCACGTAATTATATCAATCAACAAGTGGGGGAAATAGGATGGGAACTACTCGAGCATATGCAATAAATGATCTCTCTCCAGTAACTCGCAATCACTCAACTTATTCATAATCAGCTTTTGCGGATGAATATTGACCAGGAGGGACAAAATTAATGAGGGAGGGGATGGGAGAGCGGGAAGATAGAACAAGTGATGAAGCAATACAAGCTTTAGACAATAAATAGAGGAAAGGGGGTGATATATATCGTGGAAGAAAGCGACAAAAATAAAATAAAAGAAATAATACCTTGACACGATGAAATCAGGTAGAAAAGACACAGCAATTGATAAGAAGGAGAGAGAGAGAGAGAGGGGGGGGAAGAAAGGTCATTTAAAAAATTTAAAAAAAAAATATTTTTTTTTTTTTTTTTTGGTGGGGGGGGGGGGGGGGGGGGGTCGTGGGATATGAGGATGTAATACACCAGACGTGAATCCAAACTATTATTTCCAAATTGAATACGGATTTCAAAGAAGCTTGTAATGCTTTATCATAATTATGCAAGAGCACTCTTATAAGCATTTTGGGTAGTTCATAACGTAGTTCCTTCCGTTGTCGCCTTAAATAATACCTTCGATATACCAGCAAGACGTTGCAAAAATAAGTAGTGTATACATCACCCACGGTCAATGATCGACATATTAGTTTTAAACAGAATTACAACCAAGGAACCAATTTTCAACGACGGAAATGGAAGCCGACATCATGATCAGAAGGCGGTTTTGTGTAACTTTATATAGGGTGAAGTACCGCGCCGTAATAGGCTACGGCATTATACTGAATCACATTTTGGGGCGTAAAAGTCAAGGATGGTCTGCGTTATAAAATTTTTGGATATAAGACGCAAAGCCATTTAGAAAATATGTTCTAAAGGCATATAACCGGGACAAGCAAACGCAGAGTGATATGCATGATTTTATTGTGAAATAATCAGTCATTATTACAGAAGTATTTGAATATTGAATCGAATCAAATCATATCAAATTCCCTCAAAATGAAATGATATATATTTCTCAACGATTTATCGAGAATTCAGAATCATCTGAAGCATTTAAGGAAATATTTCTGCAAGGGTGAAAAGTCAAAAAGAAAAAAGGAAAAATCTTTCATTTTACTTGATAATGAGCCACTGTACCTTTCAACGTTTTGCAAGCCATTATCAACGACGTAAAATAGAAAGAGAGAGAGAGAGAGAGAGAGAGAGGGGGGGTGGGATGGGAGTGAAAGGGGGTGGGGGAGGAAGATAAACAGAGACAGACAGAGAAAATGCAGATCTTAAAAGCTGGTAATTAATTCATTTCAGCCATTATTCAGAACTCCTGCCTTGATGACCATAACAACGCGACTCTGAAGCAAATTCCAGAGATGTCGGCTAGCAACCGAAGTCAAAATGACGAAGTCACCGTGACGTATCCCCGCCTTAAGTTGTAAGTGGCGCAATAATTAACACCTGAATGTATATATGACATCTTCGCCAAAGGAAGCGAGACACACGACTAATCGATTGCATGGCCGAATCCCTAGCGTATAGCATCTTTAATGAGATCCTTACTGATACCCTGATTGCAATTAAGGATTAAAGGGCCGGTCACATTTGTCCGATATCGATAACGATAACGAGATTTTCAATTAAAGGTACATCAAACTACATGGCGTGTTCGTGTGAGTATATTATGCTCGTGGCTGTTAATAGAAATGCAGCTCTAGGGTGTTCCTTTAATGAAAAAGCTTGTTATCGTAATCGTTATGTGACCAGCCCTTTTGGAGGTAGGAAAGAAACAGAAATATGACGTCATTCAATCGTTCGGATTATGGATCTGGAGGAATGTGTTGTCCATGGTATTGTTCCGTGACGACTCGTCTGTCCTCAGTTCGAGGGCATCGCTATATTATTTTGGTTTAAGGGGGAATTGGGGATATTTCCGACGAAAAGGCAAATAAAAGAAAGACAAGATTGGGTGACTGTCAAGTCTGTCTAGAAAGTGAAAATAGTACTTTTAAATTTGCTTGAATTGGGTTCATTTCTATATTTAAAATGGTACCTATTGTTCAATCTCCGCCTTTGAATTTATCTGTAAAGCCTACTTGCAATATTCAACAATCACGAGTCAAATCTCCTGTTCCTAAAAAAAAAACAACAACAACAACAACAACAACAACAACAACAACAACCGAAAAACCCTGTATTAAATGTAGTTTCTTTTTTTTTTAAACAGAGTTGATTATCTGGAAATTACAAATATATCACCTCGCTGCCCCAAAATTTAATAGTCGGGGTCTGCATCCCCCAGAGCCTTATATGCCGGGGGGGGGGGGGGGGAGTTCGTGCATCGAACTTACAACCCCTTACGGGTACCGTGCAATCAACGTGCAAGCGACGCGCGATATGTCACGGCTCCGTATGTAGATATAGACTCCGTGAGACCTCCGCAAGGAGCCCGTGCGATGGTCGCAAGAAGCACGTGCAGCAGGACGATGGCTGCACGAGTCACGTTCGTTCTACAGAACACATAGCCACACGCAGAGATTCTTGGACATGTCCAACAACCTCGCTGCGTGTCCTGCGTGCTCCTACGTGCTTGGACAAAACGCGCAGACGCGTGAGTATGACGCAAGGATTTTCTGCGAAATCCGTCGCAGACCACACGTAAGGAGATGCAGGACCAGCTGTGACCACTAGGTAATACCATTTCTTCAGTTCATCCGGTTTTGGTTTCGGTTTGAATATATATTGGTTGTTTTCCTCTATCAGTTTAGGATTGATCATTCGTTATTTCTAGGCGTAGACGTAAGATTTATTGTATGTTCTCCTCAATGACGTGGGCAAGAACTAGAAGGCTTATGTGATACCACAGAAATTCGATATATCCAAAGGAAAGGATGAGTACTACGTGTCTTGTATATGATATTCTTTCTTTTCAGAAAACATCAACAAGTACATTCACTTTAAGATATGAATACATCAACGGGCACTGTAATGCACACATGTACTAGGTGAAAAAACACCAAAATTTGACACATTTGATCATTAATAACTCAAGATATAACTCGTATCAGACTGAGATTTCCAAAATGTAAAATTGAAGGATATCAAATTCATTCGGAATAAGTTTTGTGAAATTTCCGCTATTAATATTCTTTTTAAAAAATGCACTGAATATTCAATTAGATTTTCACTTTTTTAAAAATTGAGACCACAAAGTCTGTGTGTGACATAAATTAATTCAGAACACATCAATTACAATTGTGTATCGCACCTGTCATTTCTACCAACCTTTTGCTATCCAATGTCATTGCATGACTCTGGGTTATTAAAAAGAGGTGCTCTGGAATTTCAGGTGCAATGCACAATGACAAGTGTTGCGTTCTGAATTAATTACTGATGCATACATAATTATTTTTTGGCTTTGATTTTTCAAAAAGTGAAAATTTTACTAAATATTCAGACTTGTTTTAAGAATGATATTCAAAGATATTTCACAAAATGCACACCAAATAAATTTGAAATCCTTGAACTTTCCAATGCGAAAACCTCAGCCTGATACAGGTTATATTTAGTCATCAACGAACAAAACTGCCATTTTTTTTCACTGAGTAGGTGAAAACACCATTTGTAGAGGACTGCACAAGATCTATGCAGATTTCCTACATATTTCACGTACAATAGAGTATGTAAACATTTTTGAGTCATCGCCTTTGAAAAGGAGATACAAAGATCGAATAGAGTATAAAGGATGTCCAAAAAGAATGTCGAAATAATGATAAACAATGTAGTAGCTATAAGCATGGTAAGCGAGCAAATTAGTAAAAGAAATTTACAAGGTACAACACAAGGTATAAAATAAATAGACATTAAATTAGCAAAATTTGCAAACAAGTATATCGTTTTGTTTTGTTTGTTTAGTGATTTTTTTTTACGGAAGGCATGTTAAGAACATGTTTTTAACATGTCCCATATGTCTGAAGTACAAAAAAAGTGTCTCCTTAAATCTTGACTTGTGTAGTTGCTAGTATTGATAGACAGTCTTGTTAGAATATATTTTTATGCTGATGTTGGAAGATATAGACACAGAGATATTCTGAAAAAGAACAGTAAGTTGAAAACTGCGAAGGTGAGCCTAAAAAAAAAAATGTGTGAGAAAAGCGAAAGAGAGAGAGAGAGAGAGAGAGAGAGAGAGAAGGAGGTACAAATTTAGGGGAACTCTGCATATTTGGACCTCATTCTCTGATTATTAAAAATATTAATTGAACATGGGTTATTTGAAAGGCAAGTATTCGACATACAAAAGTAACATTTCGAATTTATATTGACAGAAATCAATCTTGTTGCTAAATATAAGGTTGTATAGAAAGGGATTTCTTATTTCTGACATCATTCTCTATACGCTGTTTATTTGATTTGAACTGAAAGTGAACGTGCTCGTCCCTTACTGTCAGCAAATGAAGGAGAGAGATAGAGAATGAAAGAGAGAGAATGAAAGAGGGAGAGGGGGATAGAAAGAGATAGAGAAAGAGAAAGAGAAAGAGAAGGAGAGATAGATAGATATACAAGATTGAGAGAAAGAGCGAGAGAGAAAGAGAAAAAGAAAGAGAGAGAGAGAGAGAAAGCCCAAAGGTGATGTCAAGACTTAATTCATTTATTCTTCAAAAACCCTTTTGTTGTGTGCGCCTCTCTAAGAAAAAAATCATGAATTATTTGTTTCTCTTAGTCAATAGAGGGAATGTTTATGATTCTCTTGTTCAATAACATTTGCGGATTTATTAATCTCGGCCCCTTGCCCCCTCCCCTTTGGCCAAATCCTGGATCCGCCCCTGTTCAATAACATGCCCTTTTCATTGAACGGTTCGTTGTGAATCACTGAATCGAAGAAAAATGATTTTCTATTTCTTATTTTAATTTGTTTATTATTTATTAATGGCACGTGACCAGTAGAAGCAGCATTGAGAATAATAGTTGGGCTCCTACTGACATTAATTTTGTTTGTTTCGTTATTTTTTTTTTTCAATAAGGATTTGACGTTTTGATTTGACAATTCATCACCATCACAACCATCACAGTTACAACCACTACCCTGATCATGACGAATCGTGACGACGGGGTAACCTCGCTAGTCATAAGGACCGCTATCCATAACGCGCGACTAAATGAATAGCGGTCCTTCTCAATAGCGAGCAAACCATAGACAAATTACCTCGCTATTCATAAGGACCACTATTCATAACTATTCAAAAGGAGCGCTATTCATAACACGTGTTAAATGAATAGCGATTTTTCTATGAATAGCGGTCCTTATGAATAGTGAGCGGACCCCGTGACCACTGCTTTTATCACTCTACGTTTACTAATACTAATCAATCAGTCAATCAGTGGATTGATCTTTCACTATACTGAAGTCCTATACTATATATATATATATATATATATATATATATATATATATATATATATATATATATATGCACACAGTGGCACAGAAAACACCTGGTTAAGAACCTTCCGTGTTAATTATGTTCCGTGTATAATTGCATTAGATCACCAGGAATTTGGTAATTTGATTAGAAAAGATGCGCTTGAAATAACCAGGCAACGAGGTATCAACATTACCAGATTTGTGTTGGCTACCAGTCAACCCTGAAATCAGATAGTGTTACCCTTTTTGTGTTAAAATTTTACACGGAGTTTTTTTTTCAGTGTGTAGGCCTTTATTGCAACAGGTGTAAAACTTACATCATATATATATATATATATATATATATATATATATATATATATACACATATATATACATATTATTCAGTTAGAGTATAAGCATGCCGCAGTAGAGGTGTTATTTCTTCATCTGGACTATATTCCAACCAACACGAGTACTCAATATACATAGAAATAGAGATTTGTTTTAGGGATTGTATTCTTACCTATTTTCGTATTCTTCCTTTGTCTCCTCCGGGATCGTGCAATTGCAAAACTTGTCGGAACAGCTATGGAGGCACAAGTAGAGCACGACTAACTTCACCGAGGTCAACCACCATCTCGAATACCAGCCCGTACTTCGAACATTGCGATCCATTATTATACGATGACGAAAAGTCCGTGGCGCTAGCTATCCAAAATATCCGAATAGTGCCTCTGAAATTAGAGCCCTCTTGTAGCTCCCTTTGTCTCCGATTCTAAGAAAATACTGACAGAAGAATCCGAGCCTCTTTCTGTTTTCAACTTAGATTCATACTTTTTTATTTCGTGTCATATGTACATTAAATCCTTTTAACAAGTCAGTCCTTAGGATACGATGCATACAAGGTCTTCTCGAAGTTCGGTGGGATTCCAGAAGATACGACAGTGTAAAAAGAAACAAATCATGAAAGGTGTCAGTGATTTATGTCATTATCCGTATTCTAATAACAAAAGAAAGCTACTGAAACGCTACTCTAATTATGTTTATGACGATCGTTTTTCAAAGACATATGACATCTTATTCTTCTTCTCCTCACTTCCTTCTTCACAGATATGAAGTTAAGTTTGCTTTCCTATCTGAGTTACCTTGTAGAGCTTTTTCTATCCTCAAAGATTTACTTTAATGATGTTCAACGGCGTTTGGAACTTGTATAAAATAACATCAAAGTTGCTTGACGAGACCATTAATAATGTATTTATTCGATGACAAACGTCCGTTCCGAATCTCTTTCTAAAATCTCCAACTGAATCACAGAAAGTGGAAGACGGATGAAAATACTTGCAGATAAAAGACAAAGTCGATGGGTTACTCTTGATGATGTGGTTGTATGAAATCACAATTATTATGGCGTCTTTGTTGAGCTGCAAAACGCATTAAAATTATCACTCTTCCGTAATATGACGACGCTGCAGGGGGGATTCCACGTTGATTTTAGCTTCAGCAATTCCTTTTTTTTTTCTTCTGAATCCTCGTCTTCCAGTATTCTCCGCAGCCTTACATCGATATTCTCTCACTTTTCCTTTTGCATATTTGCTTCAATAATCAACGACATACAGAGGTTATTCTAACAGTGCGATAAAGAAGAACTTATTTTCTAATCCGCTTTTCCTCTTTCTTTCTCATTCACGCTCGGACTGGAGTACACTTGCGAGACACATTCCGGTAGAGACGAGCTCAATAATTGCACTGCTTAGACCATTGGTGGAATCGTATATTTCTCTCTCTCTTTCAATGGTTTTGTGAGAATTCGATATATGCGTGGGTTAGTGTTTCAGCCAATGAATGGCGGGAAAACTCACTCGAGCTGGCGTACAGACGACAGCTGCGCGATCGCCTGGTTGTGATCGTCGATCGCAGTTAATAGCCAGTATTCATGGTTGGGGTGATCGCGCAACAACTATCTATTCCTACTATTATTAGATGGGCTGTACTTCTAAAACAGTCTTATTTTCGTCAATATCATGTTTATTATGTTTGTATCTTTTTATTTATTCATTCATCATTATCATTATCATTATTATTATCATTATTCGGAAAAATATGATCAAGTCAGTATATTCTTGAAAGACTGCTTAACAGAAATATTCTTGAAAGACTTTGTTTTAACAAAAAGTACCAAGTGCTATCAGTTAAAACAGTCCATGTCATAATGATAATAATAATAATAACAACAACAACGACAATAATAATAATAATAATAATAATAATAATAATAATAATAATAATAATAATAATAATAATAGTAATGATAATAATGATAATAATAATAACAATAGTAATAGTAATGATAATAATATAGGTTTTCTCGTCCAATTTCACCTAAATGGTCCATGATAATGATAATAACTCGCAATTTAGAACGATTTTGAAAGACGATCAGGATAATCATTCAATTAAAAATAATTTGGTTCACATTGATTTTTTTTCATTGTGCTATCGCCAACTTTTTTTTAAACCGAATTGAAATAACACCACAGAACTTAGAAAATCAGTTGAAGAGCATTCAATTTCGTCTACAAAAGTAAACTGTAGGCGTTTAAACATTCAATTCCGTCTACAGGCGAGCATCTATGGAATGTGCACAATTCTATTCATCCCAAGTCCATCTCTTTATTCTTATTGTTTATGTATTCATTTTATATGAATGAACAAGAAAGTTTGAAGAGTTATGAGAAATGTTTATCTGAAAAGAAAGATTAAAACAAGTCTAAACAAGACAAATGAAGAAAAATATGAACCAATATTAAGACATGGATTAAGAAATGACCTGAAAAAACCCCTATATACATTCCTGCAGGCTTGGGTGGTTGGGGTGGGGTGATGGTTGGGGAGAGATGGAATAATGACCCCCCATGTGTTCACAAAGGAATATAAATCCCATTGTAAGAATAGGGATAGTTTATTGCCAACCCCTTCCCCACCGCCCCCCCCCCCCTGCCTCCATAATGCGTTTATATTGTCCTGATCGTTCTTATTTGAATGCTACATATGCGTTAACTCTTTTCCCTGTGCATTATGAACCCCATGGCTGCTGGATTATTTGAAGTGCTATATCTTTTGTACGTGATTTCTGTCGACGATCGTCGACAGAAGCGAGAACCCGGAAGTGACAGTGGTCGACAATAGCGGGCTATGAGTTAATAAGCAAGAGTGAAAGCGAAATAGAAAACCGAAATCGGACCGAAATCTAAGGTCAAGCAAACTTCCACAAATTTGAAAGCGGATGTGTATTGCCAAATTGATTGACATTTTGACCACTTTGAATACGTTGGCGTTCAAAAAATGAATGCAGTCTGAAGAAGATAAATGTTCTGGAGTTTAAAATTGAACCGTGAGAACAGCAGGTTTACAAAAAGAACTCGAACTTTAATGACATATAAAGAATATGCCCGCTACTTTGACGAGATTGGCCGGAAAAACCTATACTATAAATGATAATAATTCTTATTGTTATCATAATAAAAACAATTATTATTATTATTATTATTATTATTATTATTATTATTATTATTATTATTATTATTATTACTATCATCATTCTGACTTCTTCTTCTTCTTCTCTTTCTTCTTCTTCTTCTTCTTCTTCTTCTTCTTCTTCCTCTTTCTTCTTCTTCTTCTTCTTCTTCCTTTTCTTCTTCTTCTTATTACTATTATTATTTATTCATTTATTTATTTATTTATTTATTTTATACCCACTTTTTTAGGCGCCATCTAATAGCTTATGCAAATGTAAGCAATGATAGTACCATGGTATATGGTTATTGTCCCGGCACGATAATTTTCAGTTATATACTCCTTGAATCGTGACGTCATCTAGGCGCCATTGAGTAAAAGTCCAAAATCTGCTTTATCTCTACAATCAAAATTCATAACATTGTTTTAAAAAAAATTGTCATGATTACAATTTTTATGTTTAAAATATTTTAAATTTACATATTTAATGATCGCTTTCCCAGATTTTTTTTTTTTGTATTTTTTTTGTATTTTTTGTATTTTTGTATTTTTGTATTTTTGTATTTTTTTTTTTTTTTTTTTTGGGGGGGGGGGTTCATACAGATGTTAAGATCACCATAATCATTCAAGCATTAATCCAGCATGGTTTTAGTAATCCCATTCCAGTGTTTTGCGATCAACTTCATGGGGGTAAACAGAACAATAAAAGATCAAAAGGCGAACCGACTGTGACGTTATCACATATTTAGCGGACCTTGGATTTGGTCTCGCACTCCTCCATCAATTCTTTGATTACCAGATCGATCGGGGGTTTGTTGGTAGAGGTCAGTGGCGTAGTAAGCGTCCAGATATTGAGGGGGCACCGGCATCAGTCTCACTGCCCCCCCCCCCCCCCTGCTAATCAAGGACTAGTCACCTACCTTTGTCATGTTTGTGCAATAACGATAATGATAACGAGATTTTTCATTAAAGGAACACCCTAGAGCTGCTCTACTATTAACAGCCACGGGCACACTCACACGTACACACCATACAGTAGGGTGTACCTTTAATTGAAAATCTCGTTATCGTTATCAGTCAAATGTGACCAGCCCTTTAATAAGGCCATTGTAGTTGGGAGACGGTGTAAAAGAGAGTTATACCATCTTCCTTTTCATCCTCCCTCCTATTCTCCATCTCTTTTCTTATTTTTCTCTTATTTTGTCTCTTTTCCCTCTCTTTTTTTTCTCTCCATTCGATGAGGGGGGGGGGGGGGGGGGAGGCCGAGGAACGTGCCTCTGTTAACTTATAATTTTTGCTAGAGTATTACCAGGGGCGTATCCAGGGTTCCGAAAAAATGGGCACACTTTCAAAAAGACAACCAAAAAAAAAAAAGAAAAAGAAAGGTTATCATATTTTCAGGTACCTTAATTGGTCAAAATTTGTGAAAGGTAGTACAAAACACAATAAAGGGGCATTTTTGTGTGTGAATGCTTTATTAAGGAATGCCTGGATGGCTTTTGAAAAGGGGCACTGGCCGGCTACATAGTTGTATGTCCTATATACCTTTATGGGAGAAAATAGTATCACTTGTTGTTTGCTAGCCTTATTGTTCACTCGATATTCATAACGTTTTGGATTGATTTTGCTCATAGCCCTAAAGTATTCAACGGCAGGGACATTTCTATAAACGATGCAGGTCCAAGGCTTGCTCGCAATGTTATTTTAGCGTGTTCAAACATTTATTTACCGGGCACCTTTAAAACACACACCACTACTTGGGGACAGATGTTACCCATTTCCCGAGCAACCAATTGATACCGCCAAAGGCCCCCTCGGAAATTAGACCTATCCACTTCACTTGCTGCGTCGTACCACCAAAAAGAAACGTTTTCATTCTTGATTTCACCGAAAGAGTTCAAAAAGCAATGCCTCATATCTTCTAGCATTTCTTAAATTCAATTAATCAATTCGGTTTCCTTGATCGATTTTGTCTCACCGAAAGGCGATAGCTTTTTCCATTCTTTTCTTTCTTCTAAGTTTAAATTTTCTTTTTCATTGCATTTTGGGTGTTTTGGTGAGGTAACGATGAAATAAAAAAGCAACCGTTGTAAGCGGAATGAAAGCAACAAACAGTATGCTATTTAGTCAAAGTAATAAAGGATGACGAATTGGTAAAAAAAGTGGATACTATAACGAAAGGGGGAATTAAATAAGCTTTTTTTTTAATGAGGGGGGGGGGGTGGGATGTTATGAAAACAATGAAAGCAGCGCAAATCCATACTTTCAAATAGAGGAGGTGCCAGACAAACCATGTACGTGCATGCTTTGATAGTCCTCAGTAAGATAGGAAAAAGGAAGAAATAGAGAGAGAGAGAGAGAGAGGAGGGGGGGGGGGGGGAGGCGGAGAGAGGGCTTACGTTTTACAAAGACCAGCAACTTAGAATAAGTAGACAAACAGACAAACAAATTAACGATCGAACGAACAATAGCGGTAGGTAAACTTATACCGTCGCATGAAGCAAACAAAAATGCTTCCAAACAATATATTACATATGAAAAATCCCTTACCTGTACTAGTTTTCTAAAACTAGTAGAGGTTCTGTGCTCTTTTGGAAAAGTCTCCGGACTGTGAAGTACATGGTATGGGAGTTCGAATCCCGGCCACATCACTAACGTCCTTTAATTGTTAAGACATCAATCAACATTTGCCACGCTCGGCCCAGGTGAGGTAAATGGGTACCTGGCAGGAATCAATTCCTTAGAATCCTGTCTGTAAAATTTTGTTAAATAACAAATGTGGAATTCTACAGAAATTGCATTTTATTTTAAAATACTGTTTGTTTGTGGCGATGACGCTGACTCAGTGGGCTAGTAAATGCCATGATTTAAGTATTTTCTTTAAGCAAAAATAACAAATAAACAAAAAAATATTCTAAATCTTCTAACATTCCAACAACTGACGTAATTCAAAATTGATATGTTATGCTATTCGTGGAGAAGACACACATTTAAAGCTCTGAAATAAGATACAAACTTGTATTAGATTAACTCATATGGCATTTTAAAAATGTAATTACAAATATTCCTATGTTGATTTGTGCAGATACATCAAGAAGACAAATCACCAACAGAAATAGATGAGGTTAGATGCGTTTCATTCTATCTACGTGATCGTTTTGTTACCATTATTTTCTTTTATCATTTTGTTATATTTTTATTACGTTTAGTTGTTTCATTTCTTATTTTACTTCTTTTTATTTTTCGCTTTCTCTTCCTCTTCCTGCTCGACCTTTGGACGTATTTGTCTTCATTATTTTAAAAGATTTCCCCCCATAAATTTAAGGATTTGACGTTATATACCACTTAATTCGGGGTCTGATGTCAGCCCTTAGTAATGCAGACAACATTGATCCCAACCTTTATTTGACTTTTAGCACTTAATATAGATGTAACCTAGAATAATTCTCGCAATCAAGAATAGTAAATGGAAGTAGGTCGGTGGCCTAATTTCTCTTTTAAGCAGCGTTGTATGTCTGAGAGTGACATTAGTTTGTGATATATGATGACATTTCTGTTTCATATTTTTAGGGGCTACCGGAAGATTGTGATTTAAACATTGCAAGATGTATCGTAAGGGTTAGTGACGCTGGTGAAACGTGTTCACAGAATCTTGGTCTCATAATCACCCTCCTCTCCCCCCTCCCCCCTCTCTCTCTCTCTCTCTCTCTCTCTCTCTCTCTCTTCTCCTCTCCTCTCCCCTTCCTCTCTTTCTCTCCTTTCTCTTCTTTCTCTCTTTCTCTCCCTTTCTTTCTCTCTCTCTTTTTCTCTCTCTTTTTCTCTCTCTCTTTCTCTCTCTCCCCCTCCCCTCTCTCTCTCTTTCTCTCTCTTCTCCTCTTACCCTCTCTTCTCCTCTCCCCTCCCTCTCTTTCTCCCCTCTCTCTGTGGCTATTTCTCTCCCTACATATTTCTAAATTTTTCAATTTGTCTCTTTTTATTTGATTGATTTGATTGATTTATTTATCTTTATGATCCTTTTTTTCTTCAAACATATTTTACAAACTGAATTACAACATAATAAACAAATATTAATACATTATCAAATAGAGTAATTGCATTGTATAATTAACGTAAATGAATCATAAAGAAGGATTGTCACATAAGCAAAGCTTGATGGAGTGACAATCATATACAAAAAAAAGGGAAATACTAAAGAAAAGGGGATATTAAAAAAAGAAAAGGAAAAGATTAAAAAAAAAAAAAAAGACTTTTCGTTGTATTCAAAGTAATAGAAGTCAATTAAGGATGGGGATGAGATGAGATGTATGGAGGAAGAAAATATAAAAAGAAGAGGATGGTAAGTAGAAAAGCGGACTGTGTTGAAGAGATATTAGAGAGAGAGAGAAAAAAAAAAAAAGGAGAAGGGGAGGATGAAGAAAGAAAGAGGGAGAAAGAGGAGAAAAGAAGATGTAATATGTCATTTACGCCCAGAGTCATCATACTGTTTGACGAGGTACTTTTTGGCGGCTGCCTTGAAAGAATAGAGAGTAGTGTGTGACTTGACTGCATCTGGTAGTGAATTCCATATATCGGGACCGGTATGTCTAATAGATTTGTGTGCTAACAAAGTTTTAGGATTATTTAAGTGGTAATTATTAGCGTAACGGGTTGGGTATGAGTGAATACTTCTGTTGAGCATAAACATATCGCTAAGTGGAGATGGAACTTGATGTATAGAGACTTTAAACATAAGTAGGGCTATTTGGAGTGTATTTATGTCAGAGACTTTAAGGGTGTTGAGTTTATGGAATAACGGGTCGGAGTTCGCTCTGTAGTGTGAGCCCGTGCATATACGTAGTGCTTTCTTTTGCAGTAAAAGTATTGTATTAATCTTGTATTTGGCAGTATTTGCCCAAATCATGTTGCAATATGATATGTGGGGGAGAATTAATGTGTTATAAAGCATAAAGAGTATATTATTTGGTAGAATGTATTTAAGTTTGAATAGAATGCCGACAGCTCGTGATATGGTGGTGTTGATATTGTTTATGTGATGTATCCAACTTAGGTTTTCATCAATAGTCACTCCAAGAAACTTTGACTTTGTTTCTTTAGATATATGTATTCCCTTATTTCCCTATTTGTCTTTTTTACGTTCTACCCCCTTCCTATCTATTTATTTATGTCTTTTTTTTTCTTTCTCATCGTCTCTGTCTTTGCCTCTATTATTCCCCCCCCCCAATTCTCTCTAACTTTATTCTTCTCCCCCTCCCTCTCTCTCTCGTTATCTCTAGATTTTTTTCTCTACATATCTCTCTATTTGTCTCTCTTTCTCTCTTTCTCTCTTTCTCTTTTTATTCTCGGTTCCTCCCGTATTTCCCACTTCTCTTTTTATTTTCAATCCTCTCACTCTCTCTATTATGTCTTTCTCTCTTTCTCACACTCTCTGATTTTTTTTTTTTTTTGCTTTTATTTATTCACACTCTCTCTGTCTCTCTTGTCTCGTTCTGTCTCTGTCTGTCTCTGTCTGCCTCTGTCTGTCTGTCCGTCTGTCTCTGCCTCCTTCTCTCTCTCTCCCTCTCTCTGTCTTTGTGTCTCTGTCTGTCTGCCTGTCTTTGTCTTTGTCTGTCTCTGTCTGTCTGTCTGGCGGTCTGTCTCTCTGTCTCTCTCTGTCTTTGTCTGTCTCTGTCTCTGTCTCTCTCTGTCTCTCTCTGTCTGTCCCTCTCTCTGTCTTTGTGTCTCTGTCTGTGTCTTTGTCTGTCTTTGTCTGTCTCTGTCTGTCTGTCTGGCGGTCTGTCTCTCTGTCTCTCTCTGTCTTTGTCTGTCTCTGTCTCTGTCTCTCTCTGTCTCTCTCTGTCTGTCCCTCTCTCTGTCTTTGTGTCTCTGTCTGTGTCTTTGTCTGTCTTTGTCTGTCTCTGTCTGTCTGTCTGGCGGTCTGTCTCTCTGTCTCTCTCTGTCTTTGTCTGTCTCTGTCTCTGTCTCTCTCTGTCTCTCTCTGTCTGTCCCTCTCTCTGTCTTTGTGTCTCTGTCTGTGTCTTTGTCTGTCTTTGTCTGTCTCTGTCTGTCTGTCTGACGGTCTGTCTCTCTGTCTCTCTCTGTCTTTGTCTGTCTCTGTCTGTCTGTCTGTCTCTCTCTTTCTCCTCTTCTCTCCCTCTCTCACACACACACACTCTCTCTCTCTCTCTCTCCCTCTCTTTCTCTCTCATCCTCATCGCCTCCTATCCACCTTTTTTGTTCACTATCTTCCTCCTCACTATCAGCTGTTTATTCCTCCCTATTACATAATACCATACAGTATGATTATACAACTACGTTTACCGAGCGGACCTTGGAAGTATATATATTGTGTATTAGTTAAAAATCAGTGCATGTATTTCGCGGAATCTCAAATCATTACCATTGGTGAAGCCATTACTTTGAAGTTTGCTTAGAATTATGGATAAACCTATTAAAAGATTACACAATAATATTCTATTTATCAAATACAGCTTTTAAAATTCAATGTCAATGTTTTGGGGGCAACATGTCAAGAATCTCATTGAAAGACGATACTCAAAATTTTCCGAGAATATTATTTTTAAAGAATCATTTCATCTTGGATAAATTTTGTGCCACTGGTTAAGTTAAAGTATATGTACGGTGTCGAAAGAGTCACGTGATTCTTCAAAGGTTCTTCGAAATGACCTTATTTTACCCCTAGAAAGAAACCCGTTGGGCTCTCTAATGATACAGACGGTTCAGTTTCTACATTCTAAAAAAAAACACAAAAAAAAAAAACCACGTCTAGTCCTTTTTTTGACTAGATCGCCTGGTAACATTTGCTTAATCAGATTATTGTCGTTCTGTCTGTTCATTTTGACTATAGGATTCTGTTCATTTTGACTAGGATTCTGTTCACTTCAAACCCGAAGCTGGTAGTTTTGACTAGAATAGTGTAGGTGCCCGTGGGAATAGTTATTCTAGTCAAATCTGACTAGATTCTATTCATATTTGACTAGATTGTGTTTAGAGTGTATATATTTCGTAAGAGATGAAATATGTAAAAAGCACCGCATTTTGATTTTAGGGTTAGTTTCTCTTCTCTACTTCAAAAAAAAAAATTATTATTATTCTTTACTGGGTACCTCGGTGATGTTTGTGGAATACTACCAAAAAATGTCTTAAAGGAGAATGAAACCCTGGGAAAAATTAATTTTTAATGAAAAGAGAGGATAGAGAGAAGCAACTTAAAAAATGAGAAAGTTATGAAAATTTGAAAAGTCTTAATTCATTTTCTATGGCGATCCTCAAATTGGAAATGTTGCTTCAAAATGACAGGTTTAGTAGGACAACTTTCCATATGTTTTGTACACAAAATTTCATATTTTCCCCATTATCTCTCAAGGTGCAGTTTGTCTCCTTCTTAGCTCAAGATATATCATGGGGAAATGTATTTGACACAACATATGTTGAGTTCACAAAAGACAAGCATCATTTTTATAGATAATGGAGAAAATATGAAATTTTGTGTAGAAAACACATGGAGAGTTGTCCTACTCTACCTGTCAGCCTGTCACTTTAAAGCAACATTGCCAATTTGAGGATCGCCATAGAAAGTAAATTGAGACTTTTCAAACTTTCATAACTTTCACATTTCTTAACCGATTTTGATGGAACTTTTTTTTAATTACTTCTCTCTATCCTCTCTTTTTATTAAAATGGATTTTCCCCCAGGGTTTCATTCCCCTTTAACTTCAGTATGAAAATAGTGGAAACTGATTTACATAACTTAGCTTCATGCATAGTATCATGTCAACTAATATAACATCGAATAAATGTGATATTCTTTTAGGGGTGGGGCTTTCCAAACTTCATTATATTAAATACGAGTTTTGACTAAGTGATTTTTTTTTAAATAAACAGCGTCTTTCTAAATAAACGTTGATTATTTCCTTGAAAAGCTCAATTCCCCGTTTAAACAAACAAAATAGCATAAACCTGTATCATCGTATGTAACAAAGGCCTGTTTCCTCTTAAATCACGCGTACATTACCCCCTAATCAAACTAAGAACGTCGTAAAATTGTGACGCTGCAAAATATCGACCAAACAATGACTTTAGTGATTATCATCGAAGAGGATTAATTGATCAAACTATCAAGGAGTTAAATCACCTCAAAGTCATCGTGTTCCGAGGGTAAACTGTTTGAGTTTCGGCTCCTGTATATGATACCAAAGACAAAGGGGTGTAACTTTGCCCCCCTGAGAAGAGCGAAGAGTTAAATAGGGGTAGCTTGGCGGCGGACGAGTCATAACATTACTAAGTTTGAGAAGATGAGCAGGTTACTAATTTTGTTGTTCGCGGTTTTTGCCGTGGCGTGGTCAATGCCTACAGGTAAGGATTATTATAAATTATTTTCAATGTTTAGAAATAATAATAACCATAATGACCAAAGCGCTTATAGTATCAAAATAATCACAAAGATTTTAAAGTTTTATCTCTTTAATATTTATTTCAATAATTGCTTCCAATCTTGCAATTTCATTTCACCGCTTTTTCCCTTCTTCTCATCAATTTTTGTTTTAGTTTTTGTTTTTATTTTTTGATGGTGTTTTTTTTCTAGGTTAATGCTCATATATCCCCTCGTTTACCTATCTTATTTAAACGTATTGTATGCTAATACATGTTGACATAATTTTAAAAATGTCTATCAAATTTACGAATAGATAACGCAATACAGTTCACTTATTCTTTAGTTAAGCCTTGTTAGTTAGGTCTGTTAACAAAATTCGGGGGGCATGATATTTACAAAAGCGCATTTTTTTTTGCCTGTGAGTCATGTGTATTAAAAGCGTTAATGTTAGATGTTTGAAAATGTGCCAAACTTTCCATATGTATACATATGGAAAATGTGCAAAACTGTTCATATGTATACATATGGAAAATTTGGCACAATTTCAAGCACTTTCACTGTAACCTTGTCTAGGTACATAATTATGGTACAATAATTGGCATAAATTAGCATACTCTTGCATGAAGATGAGATTTAATTCGATGGGTCCTGTGGGAAAAAAATAAAGCTATTGCCACAAGAAATACATATATAGAAAGTTTGGATCATTTTTAAGGCATTGATATTTACCTTGTCAATGGACTTACTGATTTAATGCATGTAAATCGCGTAAATTGGCATAATTTTGCATGAAGATGTAGTTTGATTCTGCGGGTCCTTTGGGAAAAATGAAGCTATTAAGCTATAACAAGTACGAGGTTTGTAAACTCTGTCCCCAAAACTAAAAAATATGGGCTTAACAGACCATGTGGTAAAAGAATGTGCCTCTACTGTGCTGTCGACAAAATGTTTGTCTTTTCGTTTTTGTGTAGATAATGAAAAATAAATAAATAAATAAATAAAAATACTTATTATTCAAAGATGTATATTCGAAATCTCCAAAACTTTTTTTAAATGAATATCCTCTTGTTGTAGAGACGCAATGTGACATCGATGAAGCTCACGCGAGTATGGGTACACCCCGTGTAGTGGATCATGGCGCCAATTCACTTACTGTCTGTAACTATGAGCTATCACTCAATGAAATCGAAGAGGGCTTCCTCCCCGAGATCGAATATGGAGGTAAGAATATATCTTTTGTTTTGTTTTGTTTTTTGTTTAGTTGAACCCCCCAGTGGCGTATCAAGAGTAAAGTAGATGAGGGACACTCGTACCAGGAGGGGGATCTTTGGGTGAAATGCGAATTAACAAGGCCATTGATTGGGGCATGTTGTGGAAGGGGGTGTGGAGACTTCTTCCGGTTCTCTTGCCATCCCCCTTTTCAGTTGTCTTCATCTCATCCTTTTCCCTCTTTTTTTTTTCGCGATTCGATGGTGGGGGGGGGGGGATAGGGGAGGGGCACGTGCCCAATATTGCCCCTGTAGCAACACCTTGGCTAAAATTTAATTGTTGTGTTTTGTTTATATATATATATATATAGAGAGAGAAAGAGAGAGAGAGAGAGAGAGAGAGAGAGAGAGATATATATATATATATATATATATATAGATATATATATATATATATATATATATATATATATACCCTTCCACAGGGCTCCTTTATTATTTATAAACATTCATTTCACCAAAAAATCGATACATGCACTATTCCATGACATTGTCAAATAAATATTTACACCATAGAACATAACAAAATAATCTCCGTCGCATTGTGACATACAAGATAAGACATAGAAAAATATAATCTGTATTCCAATTATCTTATTGTATTGGCAGTAAATTGAAAGAAAAAATAAAAATTGTTATATGGTCTCATTATAGCGGAGATATATGTTTTGTTACCTCTCATTTCGTTTAAAAATCCTATTAAAGAAACAAAACTTCACAGCAGCCTGTACAATTGATAGTAATATGCTTGCTTTTTTCAATTTTGAGGGCCATGCTTTATAAGCATCTTGCTTTTTGTGGTCCTAACCATATTTTGCTCTATTGTAGATTTTGAACTATTGATATGTACACTTCTTTTGTAAATATGTTTGCTTTTATGGTTGAATAAAATTGAATTGAATTGAATTGAATTAAAATCAAAGAAATCTGACGAAAGGTCTTTTGGGGTCTTACAAAAACTGTTCTTCGGCTTTGATTTTTCTAATGTTATGGATTAGGTGTATATTTGGTTCAAGTATTACTTTGATTTTAATTGCCATTATTTTGTTTAGCTTCATTTTTTTTTAATATATGATTTTCCTTTTCTGTTTGATATTTTTTCACAAGGAAATGCAGTTTTTAATTTCCAAAAGTCAAATTCAGCAGAAAATAAAGAAAAAAAAAAAGAAGAAGAAAAAAAAAAGACATAGACCACGTTTCAGGGCATTTCTCTCTCTCTTTTTAATTTTTTTTCTTCTTTCTTTCTTTTTCGGACATACAGCAGAGCCGTGACTTCCATTAAAGGCTATAACTGTCAAAAGTCAGGCCCCTACACTCCTTTTTAGCTACTATTATCGAGAATATATTGAAATTTCCCTCCTGCTTTTGACACACTATCTATCACACAGATTTATTTAGCTCAGGGAGCCACATGAATACAATATATCATGGCACTCCAAGTCTCCAATATTATTTGCCTATTTTGTGCGTGGTGCAGTTTGGTGTAAAATATGCTTTTTGTGAGTAGTCATATGTTTGTCTACGTTATACAGGTTTTTAAAAAAGCATTCCACTTAAAAAATAATAATAATGACTTGTAGTCAATTTGGAAATATAGAAATTGCAATTACATATACATATTTTTATTTCTTATACTAGTACAGCGTAAACTCCAATATGAATATTGATCAATGGACTTTACGTATTTGTATAAAAATCAAGATATTAATTCATACTCAAAACTTACAACAAAGTAGATTTTATATTTTGCATTTGATTTCGATTGGTGATTTGAGTTGGGTGTTGGTTTAATGGAGATCATGATAATTCAGGCCCATATATTCATAAAACCTTATTAAGCTAGTTATCAACTAAATGCATAGGCTACATACAGTACATGGCTAGTTGCCGACTAGGTCTAGTAAGGCTCTATGAATATGGGCCATGGTGCATGCATTTACATCCAGATGCTAATGATCATCATAGTTCTGTCGATTTCATTTTATTTCATTTCATTTATTTATTTTATCACGGTAAAATTTCACTTCAGCCTTCGGGCTGTTCTTCCGTAAGTCCACGAGACTAAAAACGACATAGTCATATTATAAAACATATAAATAATTTTTTAAAGTCACATATTTTATTTATTGAATCAAACAACAACATAAAAGCATGTAAAAATAACATTGACGCCTAGGCTACTGTCTGAATACTCAGAACAGTACAAGGGGGAAAATAATACGCATATACATTTACAAAGAACAATTGACAGAGAATGACAAAATATAACAAACATTTCATGTGCAATTGTCAATAAAATTATGATACTTTCTTTCAAGTGAAACATATTCTAATGTTACAGTATCATATCACAATGAGAGCTCGAAGTTCGATGGGGGGGGGGGGATGAAAACAAAAACAATACTTAAAACATTTGAAAGAAATATGATCCGATCATGAAAGAAATATAAAAGGAGGCATGCTTAGTAGGGTAATACAAATGTTAAAAAGTCAAAAAAATTATTGACAAATAATAACAAAAATAATAATAATAATAATAATAATAATGATAATAATAATAATAATAATAATAATAATAATAATAATAATAATAATAATAATAATAATAATAATGATAATAATGATAATAATAATAATAATAATAATAATAATAATAATAATAATAATAATAATAATAATAATAATGATAATAATAATAATGATATTGAATATTTAGAAACGCTAAAAAAAGAGAGTATCATAGCGCTTACAAAATTACAGATTTGAAGAGAAAGAAAAAAACAGCAACAGCAAAAAGAAAACAACAACAAACATACAAACAAAACAAAACAAACAATACAAATCAACAAGCAATTAAATTACAAGAAAAATTATAACAAAGATAAATCATGTTGCCGACATAGAGTACTATGACTCTCTACTCAACGGTCACCCCCCCCCCCCCATCCCCCCTCCAATATTTTAGTCAGGATGAATGTGTGCTGTTATATTACTGTTACGCTATCACCTATTTATGGTGAAATTATTTTTTTCTTTAATATACCTATAATTCTCTATATCTTTATCATTCTCTTAAAGTGAGTTACAGCATTTCGCCCCCCCCCCCCCTCCCCTGTAACTCAAACTCCTTAACCTAATAGTTTGTATGACCCATGGGAACTGAGAAAGTATTGATTGAATGACTGGTGTGATGCACTGGGTTATGTTATTCAATCATGTATTATTCAAAGATTATAAAATCATGATGAGACAGAATAGCTTCTTTTTTTTTGTATGGAAAGAGCCAATATTTTACATACATGTATCTTGGGGGCATAAGGAGTTTTCGAAATAATGTTTGTTCCTTCCCAAATATTTGTTTAATAGATTAATTATCAAGACGTAAATCTTAAGGGTACCTGGGCATTAAAGTTAAACCTCTTTGTGTTCATAATCTCTATTCGGAATATCTTATCATGCAAGTTGATTCAACCGATTTCGTCACTCAGTTTACCTTTGAGGAAAAAAAAAACAGTCCGTGTGCCTGTTTAATGTATTTTTTTTTTAAAGTACATGTATCTTTAAAGTGATCCTTTTCAGTAACGCGGGTACCGTATATTATTTAGGTCATGGCATTGGCGGAAAATTCCAATGTCGGAATTATCGAATGGTTTTCAAAGTTTTTATCAAACCTGATTATTTATTGCTTTCATCTGCTTTCGGTAGTTTGCTTCGCATAAGTTTTCTTATTAATGGATCACTCAATTCTAACAATACGATGTGTTCATAACTAACCTCTTTAAATTGGTCTACATCAACTGAGATTTGGCGTTCGAACAGATATATTATTCAATTTGGTATAATCGGAATTGTAACGTTTCAATTTTCCGACGGTAAACATGGTAAATAAGCAAGTTAACGTTTTTCGATCCGAAAGCGATGATCCTCGAATTTTTTAGAGGAATTCCACTTCTAGACATTTTCAACGGTAGAGATGGGTATAAATTTCCTGGAAAATTCTAAATAAGCAAATGTTTATAATAATGAATTATGAAAGATGACTTTCAGATTAGTAAAATATGTCGACAGGATTTATAACGAAAAAAACAAAAACAAACACTATCCAACAAAGAGAGAGAAAAATATTGATGTCGATGTCAATGAAATGTCTTGATAAATACACACACACACACGCGCGCGCACACACACACACACACGCGCACACACACACACACACACGCGTGCACACACACACAAATCTGATGATGATGATGATGATGATGATGATGATGATGATGGTGGTGGTGGTGGTGGTAATGACGACGACGGCGACGATGATGATGATGATGATGACTCACAGCATTTATATGGCACCGTACTCTCTTAGGAATGTCTTTTGAGCAGCTAACTAGAACAGCAGTGCTGAAGACAGACAGTTTTTGAGAACCTGTATCTCAAGATCCATCACAATGTCAACCCAACGGCCTCCAAGCTATGAGACATAGATAGATAGTACTCTCTTAGTGTTAAGGAGTGATAATCCACTTTTTAAAAAGTCATAATGGGGATCTTTTTTTCTTTTTCTTTTCTTTATTGTTTTCTTGGGGGGGGGATGTAAAATAACCATTTCTGATCTTCTTTATTCTTCATTTCTCCCCCCCCCCCCATTTTTTTTTACATTCCAGTCATTTGTTTCCATTTCTGTAGAGTTATACTCGGTTTTCCAGTTGAATTCTTTTCTATTTCTAGACAGTAAATTACCAAATATTGCAAAATTTTCAAGTCTCTTTTTTGTTATTTTCCCACGAAATCTTTGTAAATAGCAAAAAGTTCAAAATTCGAAATTATATCAACATCATTTTTCTTCTTTGACCTGAAGTAGTTACCATGCAAGACATTAAATGGTTTAAACTGAAAACTATACATGAAGTATTTTTGTACATTCTTTTCAACCTCTCTCCAAAACATAGTAACTTATTTACAAAGAAAAAAAACATGTGCATACAGTCACCTGGATGATTACAAATATAATATAGATCAGTGGCATTTACCTTCCATTTAAACAAATTGGTTGGTATTGCCCAAATATTGTACATGAATTTGAAATTAAAATCGATAAACAAAGTGTCCCTTATACCTTTGAACTTAAAATACCAAACATCTGACCATACAGGTGTTAATTCGACTCCCAAAGTATTACGCCAAAATTCTTCCGCTCATAGACTCTTCGGTTTTTGTTTTGATTAACTCATAATATCGTCTGTTTGGAGCCAGAAGGGCGTTAACTCTGTATAAAGTTATATGAGTTAACGCCCTTCTGGCTCCAAACAGACGATATATTCTTTTCACTGGTAATAGTCTTATTGACATTGTTACATCAACCAATACTATATCATTATATATAAGAGCTTTGGATTCAAAATACATATAATTTTTTGTGTTCTATATTCCCATCTGTATATACCAAATTGTTTCTGAGTGGTTCAATTGCCCTTCGAATACGAGCATATTGACTGTACCACCTCGCATCTTTAAATAATATCTTCAGCTCTAACTCATCAACTGGTAGAAATCCTTAACCATCCATTAAATCTCCTACAAACAATATGTTAGAATTTATCCACTTCTTATAGAATAGCATTTCTCCTTTATACACTACATCTTTATTCAGCCAAATCATTTCTTTGCGGAAATTCTTTAAAGTTCCACATCGAGCGTTTCTTAAATTGAGTAGTCTTTCTATTACGAGAAAAAATGTCACAATTATGTTACAATAGATATCAGGAATCTTACTTTTCAGAAAACCTAGATCTTTTATATTACATTTACAATTCATGTTAACCACTATATTACCAAGTTGTCCAAACAAATAGTTAAACATACAATTGCAACTTACATTCAATTCATTGCTTAAATTATTTACAAAACCAATTCATATTTAACGATGTAATCTTCGTTTGAATATCTAACATATTTAAACCTCTTTCTTGTATTCTATTTACTACATTTGACCTTTTAACCTTTGCCATAGGAAAGCAAAGAATATTCTATCAAGTTTCTTAATTATTTTTTTTTTTGGACACGACAAAAATTATGCAGTATAAATAATTTTTGAGACTGTCAAAGATTTTGATATTGTTATTTTCCCTTTTAATGTGAGATTTATCTGTTTCCATTTAATAGGGATCACTTCCTTTAGTCATGTTAGAGCTGAATCCACTCGAAATTCCAGTATTTTTTAGTGTGCATTTCTACTCCAAGTAAAATGATCCCTAATATGACTATAAAAAAGCATATTTCAGCTCCTGTTCATTTTGAGAATATTTCTGTCTTAAAGAAAAACCAAACCAAAACAACAACAAAAAAAAAAGCTCAACAAAGCAACAAAAAGAAAAGGAAAGAAGAGAAAGAAAAAAAAGAAAGAAAGAAGAAGAAGAAGAAACATTCATGGCTCATCTGGCATGAATTGAACAATGCTAACGACGCTTCCAGTCCCTTTTTTTTTCTTCTTTTTTTTCACAGTCAGCCTTAAAAGCAACAGCGAACTCTTTCAGGAGTTCCTTGTCACTGCCCACAATGACGATCCCCACTGCGAACACGGAACGATGATCGACAAGTACGATATCGGTGCACCAGATGAAGCCTGCCCTCATGCGATCAAACATGCCATGGTTACGGACATGCGCAGAGTATCCTTCTCCTGGAAGGCGCCCCGATGTGGATGTGTTACTTTCAGGTATTTATCTAATTTTTTTTTTTTTTTTTTTTTTTTTTTTTTTTTTTTAACATAGGTGTCTAAATTGCCACGGGGTACATGAAATGTTTATTTACCCTAAAAATGTGAATTGTTATATTATTGCTGTAATGAAAGTGACAAAGCCATCCAATACTATTTCTTCGAATGCGATTTTGATTACTGTAACACAATAATTTATATTTATTTATATACTCATAGTGCTGTATCATGCATTGCTGGTTCCTACTATTTTCAGACTATTACAAATCTTATTACTCTTTGGAGCCTATAACTCACAAGCGTAGATCCCTCCTTAGGCTCCCCAATATTTCATTATTATTCTAGCCCATTCTGTTCAATTAATATTGCATGCAAACGCATAGATATGAGGTACTCACCTTCTTTTATTTTCTCTGACAATATATCTCTTGTTTGTTCATACCATTTATCTCGTTTGTACCAATTATATTGTTTGTACCCATTTACATGTATACTGTAAAAACACATTGTAAATGTGATATATGAAACAATAAACTGAAACTGAAACTGAAACTGAAAAGCAATCAAACGAACAACCAAACAAACAAACAAAAATAAAATTAATAATGATGATGATGATGATGATGATAATAATAATAATAATAATAATAATAATAATAATAATAATAATAATAATAATAATAATGATAATAATAATAATAATAATAATAATAATAATAACATTAATAATGATAATAATAATAATAATAATAATAATAATAATAATAACAATAATAATAATGATAATAATAATAATAATAATAATAATAATAATAATAATGATAATAATAATAATAATGATAATTAAAATACGTAAATCCTACCCTTGTAGGATAATAATAAATACAGCATTCATCATGCGCCATCGATCTAGTACACTATTCCGACAATAAAATATACTGGTTATAAACATCCCATCCCTTTACTTTCAAGCGAATTCTACTACATTTTGATTCTACAGACAAAAATAGAAATGACATTAGGCGGAAACCCTCCTCCCTCATTTCTCGCCTCATCTCAAAAATAAAATAAAACTGTTCTATAGCTAACACGGGGAATCTCCAGCACTGTCCCCCCCCCCCCCCCCCCCCCCCTCTCCTCCAATCTCACCTGTGTGGCCGATCTTCCGAGAAGAATTTATAAAAATATTGATGGGAGGGATCTTTTCCAAGAAAGAAAAAATGGGCTTTCCCTTCCTTCCAGACAATCTTTTAATTTTTCATTGCAAACAACTTTTATGCAAAATCAAAACAAAGCATATCAAAAGAAACGGAAAAAAAAGGAAAAAGAAAATTCTCTATCTAATAGGCATATTACGTTTCAGACGTTTTTGTCTATTAATTTTTGTGGGGGTACTTTCTTCATAAACGTGATAAATGTGTTTTGTGTTTTAACGGAAATTCAACTGCGGGGGGGGGGGGGGCATATATATCATTTTGTGATAAAGTAAAATTGGCCTATCATGTCACAATGATCTTTATGTCAAGGAACTTTAATATCATTCTTGTTATTATATAAAACAAAAATTCCCTCCTCCAAACTGAACAAAATCCTGAATATCCGATGGACAAGAAATTATGCTAGAAAATTAATTATCTCAAAAGTCGTTGGTGGCGCTCAACAACTTTATTAAGTTTCAATATTGAGTTCATCTTATAGAATAGGCATATTTCTTTGTTTCTCTTTCACATATCAAAGCAGGTGTCTGTCTTAAAATCGACAAACGATGTGTATCCACTTGGACTGTATCACAACCCTTAACAACATAATTTCATCCCCTTCAATTTGGTGATTCTGAAACTTGATTCCAGAGTGTAATGATTTCATTATTCATGAACAGTGTCACTTGGCCTAATAGTTCCAATGAGCCAAACAAAATATAATCTGCCCCTACTTTTTTTTCTTCTCTGTGTCTATCTGTCTCTCTGTCACTCTGTCTGTCTGTCTCTCTCTCTCTCTCTCTCACTCTCTATCTCCGTCTCTCACACTCTGTCCTCCCTTTCTTTTTCCCTTTTTTTTTTTTTTTTTTTTTTTTTTTTTTTTTTTTTTTTTTACTTCTTTCTATCTCTTCCAATCCTTTCTAAACCTGTCGGGCTGCCCCCTACTCCGTCTATATGCTTTCAATTGAATTCAAAGGAATACCCCCCCCCCCCCCCCCCGCCGTCCTCATGGTCCTCACTGATTTTACAACATACCACCTTTATTTTTGATCATCTGTAGAGCTACTCTGAAGACGGATGAACAGGTGTACTCTGAGTCTTCATTCGAAAAGGGATCCCTCATTAAGCAAGTTTGTGTGACTGGAATGAACAAGCAAGGTATCATCTTTGTTCTTATCTTATTTCTTCCTTAACCTTTTCAGGACAAGAATTATTCAAGGGCTAAATTGATCACATTCTGTTCTTCAAATTAGCAACAATTATATTTTTCTTTTAGTGCTACATGGTTCTAATAAAATGTAATGTCTTCGAAAAAACTATATGTGGTTACAAATTTTGTCGAAATTGGAAAAAATTGCCAATTTTGATAAAAAACAGTGATTTTGAACCTCTTGATATGTTGCCAATTTAAGAATTTTGGAGCTTATTCTCCTTTTTAAAATTCCTGGCATCAGATGCAATACGATCATACAACAAAAATGGACACAATGTATGCAGAAATTTTTGCTTGTTCTACTCGTGCATCTGGTTTATTTTTTAGAGCTCTGAATTAAAAGATATTGAAGCAAACCACAAAATGTGGTCATTTGTCTCGAAAGGGTTAAAGAAGTCTTGAATGGTGAATGAATATAGTATACTCTTATGTGGTGAAAAATGTTTTATGAAACAATCAGAATAATTGTGAAGTGTATTAGAGGCGCAGAGAAAAAAGTTGCTGACTTTATTTTCTAATTATTTTTTTCTCCACGCTTGTTCTCCTATCTCTCTCTTTCTCTCTCTCTTTCTCTCTCTAAATCTACTCCTGTAACTTCTTTATATTCCATCCCCTATTCATGCTTCCCTTCCTCTCTCTTTCTCTCTCTCGCAATCCCTCCTTCTCTCATCCTCCTGCTCCTCTTTCTCTTATATTTTTTTTTCTCTCTCTCCATGTCCATGATGTCACTCCTTCAATCTCTCCCAATCACATCCACTCCCTCAACCCCCCTCTATTTCTCTCTCTCTCTCTCTCTCTCTCTCTCCCCCCCCCCCCCCCCCCCTCTCTCTCTCTCCCTCCGCTCTCTTCTACAGATGAAACAGATGAAACAGACATGACAGAAGAACCGGTTTCAGTTGAAGAGGAAGAACCTTTGATAGAAGAGCCATTTTATGATGAGGAGCTCTATGATAACATTGAACGACTCTGTGAGGAGGGGAATTTCAGAGGATCTGTCCTTCCTGCTATCGTCAGGGAATGCTGTCAGCTTCCAGGTATCTTCTAAATGCCATCAGGATGATTTACTTCTTGTTTCCTTTTACGCATAATGATTTTTGCATTAAATATGACAGGTATCAATAGTTTCTATCGGTAGTGCCCCAGGCCATAGAAAATAAGACTCAAGCTCAAGTCCTTTTTTTCTCTCTCTCAGTCGGTCTGTTAATAATCTTTCGTCGTGAAAGTTATAAAATGTGCAACGAGAGATAATCATGATAACTACTGCTTAAATCATATTGTGAGAAATATACTTAAAAAAGAAGAAAAAAGGACGGGTACTTATTCTGAGGAGAAACACACAAAAAATGATAAAATGATGAATTCTTCTTTCTTTGGAGCATCGTATAGATTAAAAAATGATTAAAAATAGAGATTAGATTTTAAAAAGTCTTCAGCAAAAGTTACGTTGATATATTATGTTAAACTTCTTAGCAAGAACAGATTGATAGATAGCAAGGATAGATAAATAAAGATTTCCGTTAAAATTACGTTCATTACTTTTCATACAAAGTACAAACTATTGATTATAACGCTATTCTTTTTGATAATGTGATAGTGAATGAATATCAGACAAATAAACGTTTTTGTTTTTGTTGTTGTCGTTGCTAATATTCTTATCATGTAGGTCAACATGGATTTCTTTTTAAAAAATATTTATATAAATTATGTTATTTATATCTTTGTTTTTTCCGTCTTAGTTCATCAACGCAGACAGTGCCTGGTGCGAGTTATCCCAGGTGAAGAGAATGATCTCCATAGGTTGGATACTTTCTGCTCCAAGATGGCTGGAGACTTCTTCGAAGGTCACCCCGTGTTAGCCACCGCAGAGGGCGTGCGACGATGTTGCGAACTTACAAGCGACACGGATCGTACGGTTTGCCTGGCTGAAGAGAAGAAGGTACACTACGATGAAATCTGCGGTTTAATGAGGGTTGAGGTGAACAACACTGTGGAAGATCGTATGACAGGTCGCAATTGTTGCTACCTTACTGGCGATCTGAGGTACAACTGTATGGACAGGAAGGCACTGCTGGAAAATCAGATGAGACGACTTGAGGAAAGGCGCAGCATGAGACGCAAGGTGGAAAAGGTGAAGCGCCTTTGCAACGCTGTTGACAAAACAACAGAAGGAGATAGAGACAGTGAAGATTATCAGACATGCTGCACGGTTGAAGACGTCGACGACGCGCTGATGTGTTTCCGAGAATTAGCGAGAAACAACTTTGATGGGTTATGCAAAAAGCAAGTTATGCGATATAAAAACGGTAGGAAGGGAAGGGTTCACCCTTGCTGCAGTAGGGAGAGTGATGCACGATATGAATGCTTCTTGAAGACACGATCGAACAATCAACAATCAAGACTTAACTTAACAAATGGATCAACAGATAGGTTTCCTGATTCAAACAGACCGACTTGGATGCAAAGAACATGTGCCAGACTTCGAAGTGAAAGTGCAGACGAGACACTCACCTCCTGCTGTCAACTACCAACATTCCTAGAGAAGAAAAGTTGCATGGACGACAGGCAGAATTATTTTTTGGCCCAAGTTTGCAACGCCTCTAATGAAGACGTGTCGAACACCGTTGTTGAGGGCGAGAATTTCAACGCTGTCAAAATAAATCTTAATCCCGAGCACGAATGCTGTATTCTAGACGGTGAGGAGCGAATTGCCTGCATCAATACCATGAGAATGTCCATTTCTAAGCTCAGACGCCAAGATTCACCAGAGAAACAAATGATTGTAAAGGCTTCACGTGAGCAGAAAGAACCGCGATGGATGAAGGAGGAGAGTCGACAGAATGAAGCCATTTGTGCCATTGTGAGAGAAGACGTAGATAGGGTAGACGAGCAGGTCGTTCGTTGCTGCGAGAAAGATGATGAAAGTCAACGAGAATGTCTAGCTGTTCTCCGTAGGAACCACTTCACAGCTGTTTGCAATACCGAAGCCTTATTCCAGATTGATATTTTCAATACCGTTCTGCGCACAGAAGACCCCATCAACGATGAGCACAGATGCTGCATGAGACCAAACGCCGATATAAGAGCTGCATGCTTCTCTCGAGTAGACCGTAAGGTCGCGATGCTGTCCTTCAGTCCGCCAGTTATCGAAGAAGTCCAGGAGATTCGAACGGAGCTCCTTGGCGTTGCTGAGTTTAATCGAATCGATAGTGTGTGCCAGGAAACGGCAACAGCCACTCCATATGAACTCAGGGGACGATGGCCGGTGAAGAAGTGTTGTAGGTACAAGAACAATCGTAGGTACACTTGCCTGATGGATACCGCAAAACAACTAGCTGATCAATCGTGCGATGGCCCTCCTCCAAGAGTGTATTTTCCAGTGGGGTTCTATGGAGAATACATCCCGAGTGATTACGCTGGTCCTTTCCTCGATCCATCGCACCCTTGTTGTTCATTAACCAGTGACATGCGACAGGAATGCATCAAAGACGCCAGCATGGCTGTGCTTGCATTGCGACTACCCATCATTGAAGTCAAGCCACTGGTCGAGTTTTTCAAAGACATGCCCTCTGAGATGCGTTTTGATGTTAATCACCAAGATGCCATATGCCAGGCTGCAGAAGATTTCCAGAACTTCTACGCTGATCTTGAAAACGGCCTCGACGTAGAATTGAGCCAGCCTTCCGTAATCCAAAAGGAATTACAAGAACTTCAGGACCTCTTGTCGGAAGAACTGACAGAAGAGGAAGAGGAACAAAGAGAACAGCTTGCGGAGCAGAATGAAGAACAGGCAGAATTATTAGCTGAACAAGAAGAGGAGCATCTTGAGATGCTTGAAGAACAGGCTCAACAGTTGGCGGAGCAGAATCAACAGAGTGAGAATGAAGAAGAGGAAGAGGAAGAGGAAGAGGAGGAAGACGACCGCCGACGGAAACGTAGACAAGCTGATAAGTTTAGAAGACCTACCACTAAAAAGGTGCGTGCTTCCGCGGGCCGTAGCATTTATGAGGTCGACAGCTTAGTTTATTGTTGCCAGGAAAATTCCGTAACGGAAACAAAGACGTGCATGACAACCCTCTGGTTGCAACTTTTAAATGAAGCATGTGCAGCGCTTCCTGACTTACCCACGTATTCCCCTGCTATGTCTACTGAATTAGAATCTGCCTCAGAAAGTGCACAAGGCAATAATTTGCTTGCTCCAGCTCCACTGAAGTTAGGAGGACGCGGAGACATTCAAACCTCTACAGCAAAGAGTGTGTCAACCTTAGAATCTACAGTCGATCTGAATTCTGATGAGGAGAACTTCCGAAGGTGTTGCCTCCTCTCCGGTGAGGCTCAGCTAGAATGCTTCCAAACACACTATAGCCCTGCTACTCCCAGTTCAATCATGGAAAGTGAGGGATCTGCAAATCCATCAACTGGAGGCAGTGAGTCTGAAGGCTCTGTATCTGAAAGCGAGGGGCAAGAAAATGAAGGGTTTGAGAGTGAGGGTTCTGAAGGAGAAGAGCCTGAAGAATCAGAGGGAGAACAAGAACCACAGGATCAAATGGAAAGTGAAGGACAAGAACCTGAGTCAGAGGAAGATGACGATTCTGGGGAAGTATCGGAAGGATCCGAATCTGGGTCATCGGCCGGACCAGGAAGCGTACCACAAGGATTAACGGAAAGTGAAGGACAAACAGCCGATGGAGAGGAACCAGAGACAGAAGATCCAGAGGAGTCGGAAGGAGGACAAGAACCCCAGGAAGCGATGGAAAGTGAAGGACAGGAAGTTGAATCTGAAGGAGAAGAGGTAGAAGAGTCTGAAGGAGAACAAGAACCACAGGAACAGAGTGGAAGTGCAGGACAAGAATCTGAATCAGAGGGAGAAGAACCAGAAACAGAAGATCCAGAGGAGTCGGAAGGAGGACAGGAACCCCAGGAAGCGATGGAAAGTGAAGGACAGGAAGTTGAATCTGAAGGAGAAGAGGTAGAAGAGTCTGAAGGAGAACAAGAACCACAGGAACAGATTGGAAGTACAGGAGAAGAATCTGAATCAGAGGGAGAAGATCCAGAGGAATCAGAAGGAGGACAAGAACCTCAGGAAATTATGAAAAGCAAAGGACAGGAAGTTGGATCACAAGGTGAAGAGGTAGAAGAGTCTGAAGGAGAACAAGAACCACAGGAACAGAGTGGAAGTGCAGGACAAGAATCTGAATCAGAGGGAGAAGAACCAGAAACAGAGGATCCAGAGGAGTCGGAAGGAGGACAAGAACCCCAGGAAGCGATGGAAAGTGAAGGACAGGAAGTTGAATCTGAAGGAGAAGAGGTAGAAGAGTCTGAAGGAGAACAAGAACCACAGGAACAGATTGGAAGTGCAGGAGAAGAATCTGAATCAGAGGGAGAAGATCCAGAGGAATCAGAAGGAGGACAAGAACCTCAGGAAATTATGAAAAGCAAAGGACAGGAAGTTGGATCACAAGGTGAAGAGGTAGAAGAGTCTGAAGGAGAACAAGAACCACAGGAACAGAGTGGAAGTGCAGGACAAGAATCTGAATCAGAGGGAGAAGAACCAGAAACAGAAGATCCAGAGGAGTCGGAAGGAGGACAAGAACCCCAGGAAGCGATGGAAAGTGAAGGACAGGAAGTTGAATCTGAAGGAGAAGAGGTAGAAGAGTCTGAAGGAGAACAAGAACCACAGGAACAGATTGGAAGTGCAGGAGAAGAATCTGAATCAGAGGGAGGAGATCCAGAGGAGTCGGAAGGAGTACAAGAACCTCAGGAAGCGATGGAAAGCGAAGGACAGGAAGTTGAATCTGAAGGAGAAGAGGTAGAAGAGTCTGAAGGAGAACAAGAACAACAGGAACAGACAGGAAGTGAAGGACAAGAATCTGAATCAGAGGGAGAAGAACCAGAAGAATCGGAAGGAGTTCAAGAACCACAGGGCCAAGAAACACAAGAACAAACCGGAGGATGGTGGAATTGGTGGTCGGCTGGCAATAATCCTCAAAATCAAGAGCAAAGTCTTGCTGAAGAAGTGGAAGAAGAGGAGGAGGAAGAGGAAGAGGAAGATTCGAGAAGGAAGAGGAATGTTTGGAGTTGGACAGATGTAGAAGAGTCGGAAGGATCAGAAGGAGAACCAGATCCTCAGGAACAAATCGAGAGCGAAGGACAAGAATCTGAAGGACAGGCTGAAGCACAAGAGCAAAATGTTGAAGAAGAGGAAGAAGAAGAAGAGGAGGAGGAAGAAGACGAAGATTCGAGAAGGAAGAGGAATGTTTGGAGTTGGACAGA
>CM046852.1:4677315-4704815 GCA_025618425.1 Heliocidaris tuberculata
TAATATTATTGATATTGTTATTTTTGTTATTATTATTAATATTATTATTTATTTTTTAAAATAATAAAGTAGAAGAATGGTTCATGTACTTTGCATGTATTCAATTATTAATCATCTGCAATCTGTAGGCCATGTGTAGTGTGTTTCTAATGGACTATTGTATTGTTTTCCAGTTTGTACAAACTTGATTTGAAATGTCGCGGTGTGTCGTTCATTAAAATTCAGAATGGAATAAGACATCGAGTAGTATGCATCATTTTTTTATTTTTTTTTGCTTCGCGAACAATTGACGCGACATGCTTTAAATTTATATCCTAGTTTGAACTGCACATATCATTTTGAAAGAAATCTGCTGGTTATAGCATTATGAATATAGAACACCATATACGTGGGTAAGCTGTAGGCTTTACGTATTCCACGACGAATCTGGCGTCCCCCTGGGTGTCATTATCGCCCAGCATGACCGCATGAGAGGCCCTGCGTGTATAGTGCAAGTCGCACTGTGGGCTTGTTTCATACCCAATTTGGCGTAAATGAACTTGTTTATGCAAACATTTTTCTCACCTCCAAATCCATGTTCGGAATGATTGTTGGGTAGGGGCTGATCGTTTGAGGATGATGAGGGCCCGCTGGGAGAGGAATATACTTGGACTATGAAAGGTTAATGAGTGTCCGATCTGGGAGGGTGTATCCCCTTAAGAAAAGCGGTATGAGATAGGAAGAAGGAGTTGAGAAATAGAGAGAGAGAGAGGGGGGGGGGGGGAGAAGAGTATATCGGTATTTGATCCACTGTAAAGATACTATTTTTTGGCTTTGAAGCGAATTCAATGAATAATACCTGTTTTTTATATGGCGCCTTACTTGATAAAAAGAGCTTTGCAATGTATTACCTCCGTCATCGGATCCTGTTAAGATTCAGCACTTACAGTAACTTATACAGTGCACATTCTCCACTCCACCAGGGAGCATTCCTAGTTGGCTGCTCTTTTACATAATTTCACATTCTATTCCAGTCTTCAGCAGCAGGGTGGAGAGTGATAAAATAATGGAGATTAATTTTTTGACAAAGGACAATAGTTCCGCGGGCGATACAAACCATTTGATCCACAGTCCGGTGACGTATCATCTAGACCACGACACCGTCATGATATAAAAGGATTTACTATGTCATCTTCCTCAGTAGGAGGAAAAAATAATATCAGAAGTGTTTCAGCCCCCCCCCCCCCCCCCCCCACTCCCCGTCTGAATATCCTGGATCCGCCGATTCATTATGTGTTCATAATTATTAGTTAGTGGCATTTCATTGCGTTGTCACGTGGTCTTCATAAGACAGAGCTCTGCAGACGGGAAGTATGCTATTGAGTACACTTTTTTTTCAGCTTCATATCACCCAGTTAGGATGTTTATTTTCTTTGTCGACTGGCTAATAAAAAGATAACGCCCTCTTACCGCGAGAACCGTAAACATATTTCATTCGGATTTCAAAACCACCGTCCTGAGTACAAGAAAACGGAAAAACGCAAGTCGTCGAATATGGATGATGACATTTCTCTTTTTCCGTGAGACTGGAAGACTTGATGTAACATTAACATGAAGTTATTTGATACCGTGTACCGTAGTTAGCTATCGGATGAAGTTTCATTATTTTAACGCAAGACGATACCCGGTTTATAAGTGTTTCTGAAATGCCGCTCGTAATCGCTATTATTACTTTGTGATGGAGGCGCGCCTACTTCTCCTCCACGACGCGAAAAAATCGCCGCGCCGATGTTTTGATTTCGATGAAAACCGATGCGAGCGGTTGGAAGCGTTCGTCTTTGGTTGATGTAATTGCGAGATATTTGATCCACATTTTCCGTCTTTTCCCCTTATTTTTACCGACATTTTGAGGGTTGTTTTTTGCAATTGTAAAGTGTATGGTGAGTTCATGCTCCACCCCCGTTAGCTCAAATTCATGGGTTCGTTTTGTTGTTTTTATGTCAAGTTTGAATATTCAGACAGATCTTTTATTATTCGTCTTTATCGACTGACTTCTAATAAGCTTTTCCCTTCCATCCAAAGAAATCACTTTAACTAGTTTTGAAGCACATCGACTACCACTTGTACTACAACTGCCTGTATTATTAAAAAAGATTTGTTTACGTATTAGACTCACTTAAATTCATTTTGATGAGAGCGAAGATATACATTGATGGTCGAAATTATTTTGCACTGATAACAAAGCTGCCCTATTATTCGATAAACAAAACAAAACGCACCTACATTATGAGTCAAAATCTACTGGTATCGTTTTTGATGAAGGAATAAAAAAAAACCCGCTCAAACATATTTTGAAAAGTAATATAATCATTATAATGAAGCTATTTGATATCGCCTAAAATTACTTCTCGAAAGCAAAGTCTTTTTTATTCTTTGTAGCTCAGCAGTGCTATATTTAGCATTCACCCAAAATGGATGCCTGTTAAAGAACGTTCTCCGATTATTTTTGTTAACACTATGGTATTGCAATTTATAACACAAAGGAATATCTGGATATCCCTACCAAATGATTATATTTTATACTTAATACTGATCAAAAGTGAAATGGATGCCTGTTAAAGAACGTACTCCCATTATTTTTTTTTTTTTGGTTAACACTATAATATTCATATTTATAACACAAATTAATGTCTAGACATTCCTAATAAATGATTTTACTTTATATATACTTTATACTGATTAAAAGTGAAGACGATAGGAAACGCGAAGGGACTTATCAGAAAGAAAAGGAAGAAAGAGTGTAATAGAGCATTACATAGAGAGAGAGAGAGAGAGAGAGAGAGAGAGAGAGAGAGAGAGAGAGAGAGAGAGAGAGGTGGGGTGGGAGGGGAGAGGGGGAGAGATGGGGAAGATAGAGAGAGCGAGAGCGAGAATATGAGCGAGGGAGGAAAGATACAAAAGAAGAAAAACAAATAATCCGGCGGAGAAATAAATAGCGGAGGTCTCTTTTAAAGTAAATTCATAATAATAAATTTTAAAGCTCCTTGCCACTGCAAAATTATTGTAGAAATATACATAATATACATATACATGTAGATAATATTCTGGAAATAGGTTAAGAAAACTGTAAATACATGTATGTTAAATATTTCTTTAGATTAATAGATATAAACTACACTATTCGTAAAGGTTTCCTGTTTTTAAATGTACTGTATTATATAAATATTGTTGTTGAAATGTGATGTGTTTTTTTTTATATTTGAATGTAAATTGTCATGCAATTCAGCTTAGGCTGCGAAATGATGATAATAAAATGAACTAAACTGAACTGAAATAAATAGATATATTCGAAAGAGGGAGAAGTGGAAAAGAGAAAGAGATAGCTATATACAGAAGAGAAAGAGAGAGAGAGAGAGAGAGAAAGAGAGAGAGAGCAAGCCAATGATACAGAGACAGTGACCAATTGAGTAAGCTAGCCTTAAGCTACTCAAGACTCGAGCAAGATACATCAATCCCCCATAAAGACAGGTGCTGGAAGACAAAAGACTGACAAGAGGAAGCTATATTCTCTGGAAAATGATGGAAACAAGAATCATGTATAACCAAAAACAGCTTACAGAATGGGGACACCCCCGTTTGAAAGAGCCCCTGGCAGAAAACTATCAGGCAAGGAAGAATGTAAAGCAAAACACTTCCCATCTTCGTCATTATAATCTTTGTAAGAAGATAAAATGAAATATAAAATGTGAAAACATGTCATGAAGTAGTACTAAACGATTATCCTTATCGTTTATGTCAAGTGCAAGTATTATGAAACATATGATTATATTATTATGTTTATAAACAAAATATTGATATATCAGTTCTCAAATCACTTCATCGGTTGCCCGTAGAAGAACGTATTGTTTTCAAGATTCTTCTGTTATTATTTTACTGTATACATGGCTCTGCTCCGCAGTACAATTGGCTTGATCAAGCATTACATTCACTCTAGACTGCTACGTTCTCAAAACTCTGGCTTACTTGTTATTCCTAGGCTTGACACAAGATGGGGGGGGGGCGAACCTTCGCTCATGCTGGGCCGTCAATATGGAATACTCTCCCTCAAGGGATTAGAAATAGCAGTTCTGGTGAAGTTTTTAAAAGTAATCTTTAAAAGTGTCTGTTTAATTTGGCCTATAATTGATTACCATTACCTTTCATGTCCGTACCTCTCCTATTGCACTTTTGTTTATTGTCTCCTTTTGCACAAGTTGCGCCTTGAGCATTTAATCATCAAGTGGATTTGGCGCCTTATAAATCTTATATATATATATATATATATATATATATATATATATATATATATATATATATATATACATATTGTAAGAAATATTCCTCGAACACAACGCTGGTGGTCACTCAAAGTTGTTTTAGTGGAAGGTATAATGAAAGAAATGTCACTATGAGACGGTCGTAGCTTTTATTGTCCTCCTTTATTTGTCAAGCTTTCGATCAATGATCTTCATCAGGACTGTATAAAAACACAAAATGATGGCTGACATTTACATCGGAATATACATTTCAATTTCTTACAATGGTTAAGTACTAATCAATATAATTATAATAATATCATAATAATGATAATGATAATAATCATTAAATAATAATTAATATAATTAATATTATTATAATTATACTGATTAGTACTTAACCACTGTAAGAAATTGAAATGTATATTCCGATGTAAATGTCAGCCATCATTTTGTGTGTTTAACAGTCCTGATGAAGATCATTGATCGAAAGCTTGACAAATAAAGGAGGACAATAAAAGCTACGACCGTCTCATAGTGACATTTCTTTTATTATTATTATTATTAGTAGCAGTAGTAGTATTATAAGGAAATAACATATACAACAACTTTGGCAACTCTCGTGGAAATAATTATAATTGTGAGAAATGAAAATGAGAGAATAAGGGTTGCGTAGCTTAAATCAAAGTTCCCCAGAGCTGTCCTCCCTTCAATTCAAATTTTAAAGGGAGGACAGCTCTGAGGAACTTTGATTTAAGCTACGCAACCATTATTTTTTCATTTTCATTTCTCACAATTATATATATATATATATATATATATATATATATATATATATATATATATATATATATATATATATATATATATATATATATATCCATGATTATTATAAATCAGTACAATACACATTAGAGGTCCTTCTGTTATGTTGGAAGTCCAAAATATCATAGATTGCATAATTCGCATGGTGTGGGAGACAGAATAGAGTGGAGAGGCGAGTATGTGAAAAATATGCGTTTAAAACGGAAATATATAGACCAAAAGAAAGGAACAGAGAAAGGGAGAGACAGACAGACAGACAGACAGACAGACAGACAGACAGATAGAGGGGCAGAGAAACAGAGACATAGAGTTTTACCGGTACAGTATTGACATTTCTGTAAAACATTGGGTCATCCGAATACGTTCCCTTTCTTAAATAAAATCTTCTTCTTGTCAGGTGCATTCATGCCCTTGAAAGCGATTCGTATTAAAAGACCATCGATTGGGATTGTGATATGAAAATAATAGACTATATAAAATGAACGGTTTCAATACCTTTCAGTACCCAAATTCTAAAAGAGAGAGAAAGGAAAAACAATATTTGCCTTAAAACCAATTTTTCGATTGGATTTACTTTCATCATGTTCATGAAAGCAATTTCCCTTTTCATCTTTTTCATAACTCTCTCTCTCTCTCTCTCTCTCTCTCTCTCTCTCTCTCTTGCTCTTAAAATTTAGGTTCCGGGATCACGTAACTGACGTCATAATACTTATCTGGGGGGATATGGGGATAAGTTGTTGGAGAGTATATACAACACAAACTCAGTGGACTTACTTCGAAGCGCGCGGCTATCCAAGCCCCTTGGTGTGTTTGAATCTCCAATCATTCTCTGGAGAGATTGCTGCCATATAGCTCAAGTTTATTGATTAACGTGAAGGCGGTATTTTGGGGCTTTAGAAACGTATAGCTGACAGTGTTGTTAAAGAAAAAAAAAATGTTCAAGAATTTGTTTATGTAGTAATTTCTCTTGTTCCCCCCCCCCTTCTCTCTCTTCGTCCCCCCCCCTCTCTCTCTCTCTCTCTCTCCCTCTCTTCCTCTCTATCATGTCTATGTAAATATCTTTCTGTCTGTCTCTGCGTATGTCTCTGTCTCTCTCTGTGGCTCTATCTATCTATCAGTATAAATATCTTCCACGCCCCTATCTCTCTCTCTCTCTCTCTCTCTCCTTCTCTCTTTGAATTCATTTACACTTCTCCCTATATACAGACAAACCAACCAAGTATTTCCAAGTACCATCTAACATCTCAATATCTCACTCGTGTCTAACAATGCAGCTGCTTTCTCGCGCCGCCGTCAAAAGGCATTACTACAATCACGTGACCTCGTGTACAAATTAAGGCGCCACGGATACTAAACCAGAAACGCACTTTGTTCCACACCATTGACTTTAACATACTTATTCCGTTCTGTCGTTTGTTTCCACCATTTAAAATGATAATGATCTTGACAAGAAGACGACCTCTTTTATTGAATGTTCAGCATTTACAACAACACGACCGTCACGGGGGAGGAGGAGAGGGGGGGGGGGGGCGCTGTATGTTGAAGGTGTGACGACAACCCCTGCCCCTCTCCATTCAAAAGCTTCCGTCGGCAAATGTAACGTAAATAGGTCTGTCGAAATTCGTTGTAATTGTCGGAAATTTTGATCCGACACCCCCTTCCCCTAAAAAAAATAATAAATAAATAAAAAATAAAAAAATGGCCTTGCGACGTCCCTCTACAATGAATGTTATCAAGGTCACAAAATAACCCCGTCAAGGTTACTTTAAGTAGATCGGATCAAATTTGACCTTTTGGCGAAATTATATTGCACCAATAAAAGCATAAATCAATGGTACTCTAACAACAATATTTACATCTTTTTAGTCAAGCCGACTGCTCTAGATATTATTTGTCAGAGCATGGTATTTTCATGATAAGCTGTGGACCATACAGATGTTTTCTCTGGGTTTGATCGTAGACATCACACCATTAAAGCGGAGTGTTCTCTTCATCTTCTTCATATTCAGCTTGCAATATGAGTAACTTCATTTTTATTTTAAAAACCAAACATATCTGACATTTTTTAAGGCCCCTTCTATCCTCTTATCTCACCATGATAACTTTGTATGTCTGTATGTATGTATGTATGTCTGTCTTTGTGTCTGTCTATCTGCATGTCTATCAGTTTGTTTGCTTGTTTGTTTGTCAGTCTGTCTGTCCTTCTGTCTGTTTTTGTCTATATGTTTTTCTGCCTGTATGTCTCTGTGTCTTTGTGTCTGTCTATCTACCCGTCTGTATGTGCCTGTTTGTTTGTATGTCTGTCTATCTGTCTGCTGTCTGTGTCTGTTTGTTTGTCTATCTATCTATCGCTTGCTACATACCTGTGCCAATGTCGCATATAAAAAAATCACAGCCCGCCCCCTCCTCTCCCTGCCACCGCCTTACAAATCACCAAAACACTTTGAGAGTATGATCCTATAATAAATTTTTTCATTGGTCTTACTGCGGTGTACCAAACTGATGTCAATTTGCAAATTTGCAGGGTTCAGGTTAAACTCGTCCAGCTGTAGGATAAAATCATTGAGAAAGTTGTTTATGATGCACTCTCTTTTCGCATTTCAATAGAATGCGAACAAAGGGAACGCATATTTTCAATCGTAACGAATTCGTTTCGCGTCAATTTGATAAAAATGAGTCGAGCTCAACGCAGTGAAGGAGATGGCGAGTATAGTAGGCCGTTATTATGGTGTATGAGAATAAGAGAATTATGAAAACAAGACCCCCCCCCCCCAAAAAAAAAAAAAAAAAAAAAAAAAAAATGGATGACACTTCCTGTAAAGAAAGTGAAATAGTAAAGTATCCTCTTTTTAAAAGACGAATAACGACTATAAGAACATGATAAAGGACGATATTATATAGAAAACCGATATTATATAGAAAACACTAATAAAAGTTTGATGACCACCAACATCTATATAAGAAAAAAAAAACAACCGTGAAAGCGCAAAAGGCAACGAAATATTCGATAACGAAAGGGGGAAAAAATGGAAGATGAGGAGAGAGAGAGAGAGAGAAGAAGAAGAAGAGAAAGGTGAGAATGGAGAGAGATAGAGAGAGGTGACTAGAAATACAAGGAAAGAGAAAGAGAGAGAGAGAGGGGGGTGGTGGTGGGGAGTGAGAGAGAAAGATGAAAAACGATAAAGTATAAAAATCATAAATATTTTTAAATGAGCCACAAGGCGAAGCTGTAATGTTTACTTTGCCCCCATTAATTACCTTAATTGCCCGCAAAGCGACTCAGCTGGAAATTGTTTGTGCATGAAACTGGCTAAATTTAAATATAATAGTCTACCAACTAACACCTTGTGACGTCACAACTTTTGAATAATAGCGATTGGGGTTTGAAACTGCAATACTAAAGTGATAAATTTGAGCAGTTACAAGATTTGATTCTTGCCGCAACTATAATGCTGGGTTATAAACATGATAAAGGCTAATCCAATGTTAATTGCATATTACTTTGGATGTCGGAAGTATTGAAACATCCGAGGTATTACCGTCATAATTTATCAGAACACGTCATTATGACGGTTGGTAGAATTTATGTTATGAATAATACTAGTAGGAGTGAAAATGAGCCACTGCAAAAGTTTTAGCATGATTCTGATAAAAATTCAATTGAGCATTTATAACCCAGGAAATTACACCATGTTATTTGTACTAGATTTGTTATTATTCATTGTTTTTTTTTTTTTTTTTTTTTTTTTTAGTTAAGTTTTGTTTTGCTTGTTTATTTGTGTTTTTTATCTTCGTTTTTTTTTTTTCCATTTTGTTTTTGTTTAATGGGGAAGGAGGAGGCTGGATTGGCGTTTGGTTGTTGTTTTGTTCGGACTACAGCCCACGTGATCAACAGCCCCCAAGACCAACAGACCACTAGACCGAAAGCCCTAGAGTCCGACATCCCACTAGCTAGACATTTCCTATCTCTCCTTATTTAGTCTTGGAGCTTGTCCCGAAATGGTCACCCCATTTTACCAGTAAGGTTTTACCCCTTAAAGTTACTTAGACCATCTCAGTCATTGACAAAAATGTCAGCTTGACCGCATCCGTCGGGTTTAGCCCCTAGAGCCCCCCAAAAGAGACCTCAAAGTCGGGTCGATTGCATCCCATCTCCACCATACTCCATATTTTGTCAGTAGGAAGTAGTATGACTGGACTTTGCAAGACATGTCTTGAAAAGTGTGTGCACACACACACACAAAAATGACAACAATTTCCGTCGGGATGGGGTGTCAGAATGCCCCTAAAAATCGGGCGAAATTTTTCCCCTTGAAATCCAGGGACCAAATTTTGTCAGAAGAAAGAGCTTTTGTGTGTATACATTCAAAAAATATAAAAAACTGACGAAATTGTCCACCGGGAAGGGGGTGTCAGACCCCCTGAAAAAAACAAAACACCAAAGTGCCCTTTGACAACGCTTTATCCCCCCCCCCCCCCAATGATCTGTATGTAAAGAAAGACCATTTTCATACCTGCTAACTAAAACATGTTTTATTCAATTCAATTCAAATTTACATAAAACACGATAAAAACTATACTTTCGAAAAATAAACTCAAGGGCAATTTCAAAGGCCTATTGTACTACCCATAGAAATCAGGTTCGGATTACGTAATACGCCATTGTAATGTTCGCACATTTCTAAAGGTGACAGACAGGGCTATTGAAATTGTCTTTGAGTTGATTTTTCGAAAATAGTTTTTATCGTGTTATAACGTAATTTTGAGTATAATAATTATCTTGAGGTGCAGTTTGGAGTCAATTGGTCGTTTTATTAACAAGTTATCAAATTACGAAAAATGTATTGCTTTCTCAAGAGTAGCCCCAAAGTATTGTCAGGATTATAAACACACCCATTGACCATCTAACAAGGCATGATGCAGGAGCTTACGTGGTATCTGTGTAATAAACGCATGAATTGTACATTTTAGCCTGGCAGCCACATACTATGAGAAGCTCCTCTATTATGTCTTGTCAAACAGGTGCAGATTCTCTGTCGGACTCGTGGGGCCGTCGGTCTTGTAGACCTATTTTAACTTTCTTCTTTCCTATATGTTCTTAAGTATTTCTTTGTTTTGTTTGGTCTCGTGGGTTGTTAGTCTACTGTGATGACCCCATTTAAAAAAAAATCGTGGTTGTGATTTGGTAGGGAGTTTGGATGATTTCCGCCAAGCTATTTTCGAGAGAGCACTATTTTCCTCTTTTTGTTCAAGCTAGGTGGGGTATTAAACTGCTATCTCCCAATTTACATAAGATGAGAGAGAGAGAGAGAGAGAGGGAGAGGTGGGTAGATAGAGATGGGAGAGAAATATACCTTGTTTGAAATATCATGCAGTTGCGGATCTACATAGGAGGAAAACCAGCCTGTGCCCCCCCCCCCTTGAAACCCAACTGGCATACCTTAAGTGCACAATGAGGAAAAAATTGCCCCCTTTATTAAGTACTTTTACAGCACTGTACCTCCTCTTTTACAAAATCCTGGATCCGCCCCTGATATCATGAATATGGGACACATACCCCATGTCATAAACACCGGACGCCTTTTTTGAAATATTCATCTTTCAGCAGCATTTATCATCTTGCATATTGTTTTGAGATGGATAGGGTACCGCTCTGTTTTCATTCGTCTAATTGATATATGCACCATCATGACCATGTAATGCGGAAGTGACCGAAAAAAATACAAAAAATGATAAAAACTAAAAAAGACGCAGACATGGGGGCACTTCCTGGCACACAGAAGCTCTTTTGTAAATTCAGGGTGACAGATGACTAATATTGCTCGTCTAAATTTCACTCCAGTTCCTGATTTGGAGAGAAACTGATCTGACAATTTCATTGATAGTTTTCGACTCGCGTGCCTCGATCGCTGGGATGACTTGGAATGCGTTCCCACAGAATGTGCATTGATGAAAGTGTATCACCAAGTTGTCAAGCACTGCAGCTACATTTTTACCTATTCACTTCTTTATTATCTATCAATTTAAAGCTGGAAATAATTTAGTCTGATAATTACATTTTTTCCTTAGTTTCAGATGGATGTGCGTCACCCTCTACTTTATTTTTACCTTAAAATAACAGCCTTTTATTTCTTTCTTTCTTCATGTTCTTTGGATTTTTGTCAGTTGCTGTTGTTTTTTCCGAAACGTAAAGCAAAGAAAACAGTCAGCGAGTGCAGTATTCCGAAGTATAGGTCAGTGTTGATGGTTTTCTCATTTATGATGAATGTTAAAGCCTATTAGATATTGCATAATTTATTCTAAAAAAAAAAAAAAAAAAATTATAAGCGATAGGTGAAATAACGCAACTTTTAAACTTCAATGGATGGATGATTCATAAATCTGCTGTAATATCAACCTACGCTGATTATTCAATTTGAAAAAATGAGGTAGACGACGGGGTATGGCGGAGGGGGTTGTGCTCCACTAAGTCTTTAAAAGAGCGGAGTCTGTGTTAGCAAGAATTAGCTGCCCAGTGTAAACGCTCGCTTGATTCAGGTTTTCCGGGTTATTGATGATTACTGACCGACATGTATGGGTTACTGACTCCTTTCCACGCCGACGTGTCCCCGTGATCTTTCTCCCTTTCACCGCACAGGTGATATCTATACGCGGGCCTCGGATGTAACAAGTGGAACAACTTTTCTTCGTCTTTATTTTTTCTTCCCTTTCTTTCTTTCTTTGTGGTTTACACACACACCGTCCTCCAAGATGCTGGTGACGTACCAGTATCAGTGATCTTAGTTTGTGAAGGAAGATGATGTTCATTATTGACAATCAAATCGACTGATTTCATTTTTAGTCCAGAAATTCAGTGATCCATGACTCAGTTTACATAGTTTAGATAATTCAAGTCAATAAGGCGTGTTTGTAAATTTTGGAGTTTTACTGTTATATAATTCATCTTTATTTCGGTATTAACAAATCAAATCAAAGAAGTTACATAGAAATACCAAGGTCCTCTGCCAGAAGAATAGGAACGTTTCCTTTTCAAGTGACAAGAGGCAGGGTCACGCATACAATAACATATACCCCCAAAACAACAACAGAGAACAAGTATTAAGGAAGACAAAAACGACAATAAAACAGTTGACAGTAACGATAACAATTAAGGCTATAAGATATAGGCATAAAGTGTGTCAATATCACATATCTAAAATTAACAAGTAATTAATACTTATAATTTGGGAAAATTTAGAGAACAATAAAAAAAATTCTTATGAAACATCTATGATGATTTCATGATGATTTCAACATGATGAAATATTGCCATATAATGCATAACTGACTAACATACAGAACAACTGTATTTGATGCGTACAGATGAAGATACGAAGCCTCATACTTTTTTTCTTTTGCTAATGTGTTCCTTGAACAGTTATTGAAAGTTGTCCTTGAGTATTTACCTCTAATTGGTTACATTTCAATAGCTGTCATTCTATACTCTCATAACTTGCACACATCAATGATAAAACTTCAGAAAATTGATATGTGAAAGTACTTTGCGTGGGTGGTATTTTCGAGTTTAATCAATAGCATCAACTTTTAATGTGTTTCTTGTGAAAAGAAGGAAAAAATCCCTCGGTCGAAAAAAGGAAGAAAAGGAGCTGACCAAGAAAGACGGACTTAGATTAGAAAATGTCAGTGGTACGCTTTTAATGTTTATCCTCCGGCAATGCATTCTAGGCTATTTCGATTGAAATGAAAAAAAAAAAAAAAAACGGGGGAAAGAAAGTTGACCTCATCTCACTCTTATAGCAAAGAGTACAACGCTGGACTGTGTCATATGCCTCAAGGCAATGGCGTAGCCAAGGTCTAGTCATGGGAGGGGGTAACCAGTATCACGGGGGTGTCACTGATCTTACGATATGGATGAAATGCTAGAGAACAAGGCAATCGAATGAGGGGAAGGTGGAAAGGGGTCGTACCGCCATCTTCATCGGCACGGCTCTGTTAAGCAAGACATTTTATTTACATTGCTCTTCTCAACCCAGGAGATAGAATGGTTACCCGGTAGGATGCGAACTTCATTGTGGTTTTTTCAGCATTGTGAACGTCTGTAAAAAGGAGCCTAGCTGGAATGCTCCCCAGAGGAGTGGAGAAGGTGCATATATTGTATGTTTGCAAGCCTGAATCCAATGACCGGTGTACTGATAATATATCTGTAAAGCGCTTGGAGACATGGTTTCGATGTATTATAGGCGCTCTGTAAATCCAGAATGTTATTCTCTTTACGTTGTCTCCCCACTCTTCCTTTAATTTCTGGGTCTCTCTCTCTCTCTTTCACTCTCTCTCTCTCTCTCTCTCTTTCTCTCTATCTTTCTCTTTCTCCATCTCTCTGTCTCTCTCTCTCTCTCTCCATCTCCCTGTCTCTCTCTCTGTCTCTCTAATTTTCGCCATTCGATTGGGGGGGGAGGGGGGGGGGGGGGGTTACGTGCTCTTCGTAGCTTCTCCACTGCCTTGAGGTATCATTACTAGTCATAGCTTAGAAAGGCGAAAGTTATTTTGGTTCCTGGTTGAGTTCCCCCTGCAACATGAATTCATAAAGATTGTGAATAGCAAAAGGAGAGCAATGACCATAATAGCATTGCATTCTATTTCAAGATGTACAGTGCAGCTACCCTTAAGATAGGGGAAAATTTACGAAACGTGGATCAATTATGAGGTGTTTTTCGTCCTCGTGCGCCTACGTGCACGTGATTTAATACCAATTAAAAACCCCAATGCAAGTCGGAGAATGAAACTAAAATGCAAAATAAAGAAACCGACTTCATTTCTTTGTTGTTATAACATTTAACGTTGTGATATCTAATTTAAGACAAAAAGCAGTGGAATGAATCAATGAACAAACAAATCTAACACAGAACATCAAGACTAGAGGATAGGAAAGAATAATCAAAGAACGTGCCTGTATATGACTATCTCCTTACAGAGCTTGATTTATTTTCCCTTGATAAACACAATAGGCATTTGTATGGCGCCTTCTATCGAGAACTTCTTTTCTGAGGAGCACATTTAGAACTTAGGAAAGTAATTATTATCACTCACATACTTTCTGAAAATATTGGATCATGCATTGGGAATATTGCATTAGAAGAGATATTTTAGCTGAATCAGCCCCCCCCCCCCCCCCTCGAAAAAAGGGACAAGGGCGTGGGCGGAAATATAGGCCATTTCTATAGCTCCAGTCCCAAAGGCGTACACCACTGTTCACTGGGTCTGATGAATAAGTACCACACGCTTTCGCATTTGAAATGATATTATATTACATCAGATTGAGTGGTGATGAATTTCTACTTTTAATCCGCCTGGGAGCAATGCGAAACCCTGTTTGAGACGTGGCACCATTCTTGGAATTAAAAGATCATGTGATATGACATACAGTTGAAGTTATGATACCTAATATCATGAATATGCCAGATTGCCCGAGTCCACTCTTTAGCAGAATGGGTAGGTACTGGGGCAATAATCTACATGATAATCATTTCTCTAGTTCAATCGAATTTAGGATCCACAAGAGTCACGATCTCATGACAATCTTTACCTTCAGCATGTTCAGAGGTTAACAGTCAATGCTGCGCTATTATACTCTTAACACTGTATTTCGTGGCGTTATTGGTTAGCTGAATATTGAATAGGCACACTATATAGTAAGAATAATGATGATATTCCATTCTTTTATAGCGCATAATTATTACCTTATGATACGTTTCGAAAGGACTTTGGATATCATTACCCTGGCTTTAGCTCCGTCAACCGTGCTCAATTAAGGAATTAATCCTACCAGGTACCCATTTACTACACTTTGGTCGAGTGTGGCAAATGTAGATTAATTTTTTGCCAAAGGACATGGGTGTTGATCCCGGGGGGATGGGGTATATATCCCCCCCCCCCCCCAAAAAATGAGGTGGGGGATGGCCTGTCACCCCCCCCCCCCCCAATAATGATCGACACCCCTGCCAAATGACGGTAGTGCTGCGACAGGGATTCGAACCCCGTACCTTGTGCCTCACAGTCCGGAGAATTATCCACTAGACCACAGCACCTCTAAGCACATGAAGCATGTGCAATTTAGATTTTCGCTCCTCCACCCTCCACCCTACTTGAGTAATCGAAAGATTTAGATTTTACACATAATTCTGATTATTTCATTTTCTTTATTTCAACTTTTAATTTTTGTATTTATTCATTTACGTATTTAGTAATTGATTAATTTGTATATTTTTTCATTAATTCATCTATTATTTGTTTATTTAATAATTTTTATTAATGTATTTTTCTACCTTTTTAAATCTATCATTTATGTATTTATTTATTTCATTTAATCATTTGTTGTTTTTTGTTGTTGTTTTTTGTTTTTTGTTTTTTGTTTTGCTTTGTTTTGTTTGTTTTTGTTTTTGTTTTTGTTTTTGTTTTTGTTTGTTTGTTTGTTTGTTTGTTTGTTTGTTTTTTGGGGGGTCTTATTAAAAGATTTAATGTGTTCTTCTTCGAACTAACAAACGCTTATGTTGCTTGCGTTTGAAATCAATCAATATCTAAATTTTAAGGGGTTAAGTGTTTATATTTTTGTTGTTGTTTTTGTTTTATTTTGTGTTTTGTTTTTTTATATGTTTTGTTTTGTTTTGTTTTGTTTTTGAGAATCAGTTGTGTCTTTATTGCGCGATGCTAATCAAACCACTACGTCTCACACCTTTAAAGAGAAGAAGAAGAAGAAGAAGAAGAAGAAGAAAAGAAGAAGAAGAAGAAGAAGAAGAAGAAGAAGGCAAAATAAATAGGATAGGAAGCATATCAAACGTATTTCAGTAATTGTGCTAAGTTAATTTTCAAGATGGCGTTGTCTGATAGTAGTTTCGTTTCGTTTTGTTTCGTTTTTGTTGTTTTTCGCAATTAATAATCAAAACACAACGACGTTTTGCATCCAACCGAATACCCATTTAACACATTGTTAGAGTCGAGATATGAGATGAAGATACAAAGCCTTAAAGGGAAATACAACCTTCGTAATAAGTTTATTTGTGTGAAAGCAGAAATAAAAAGGAAAAACAGGATGGGGAAAGTTTGAAAAAAATTGGAAAAAGCAATAATAAAATTATGAATGTTTGACAAATGAGATCACGAAATCTATGCAAATCTTAAACTGGCAATTTAGTGAGTCGATTGTGACCTATTCCCGGTCAACTCTCCCGTTTGTCATACTTATACGGTTTTCTCCTAAGCGCCTTTTTCCTTGGCGCAGTACTCAAAATATATTGTATATAGCAAAATTTGATAGTTCTTGGTCCTCCCAATAGAAAAAGATCATACTGAGTTATACATTTTGGAAAATTGACATTTTAATCATTCTGTGAGTTTGAGCAAATGGGAGAGTTGTTCGTCACTACACTTTACAGTGACTACTGATTAGGCCGATATGAAAATGTCCATATTTACAGTGATTGCAATTCTCAAAAATCCATAACTTTCTTAGTGCGTGTTCGCTGTGTTAAAAATTTTACTAATCTTCTCCTTTGGTTTCTCTGGGGTTTTTCCCCCAGAAAAAGTTGCCATTAAAGGGGCAGTCTAATGAGAACTCATGGGGAAATGAAATCGTGCGGAATTTGCAAAAGGCTCGTTTACTTGTACACATAGCACGCCCGTTGTGCGAGGCCGTCGGACTAAGGTCATAAATGATCGGACGGCACGAAGTTGACCGAACTGGAGCTCGGCGAATACTTCGGGTTTAACCAGTCCCGGGCTCATAGTCTTGTAACTGGTTGTAACCTCGTTCCCCCAAACAAGTTTAGTGTAATGCTGAAATATTTCCAAATACAAAACACGGTTAACTTCTGGTTGATTAGTCTAGCCATCGCTTCTGCACTGCCCTGCCGCGACTCGTTGTCGCCACGATTACGTAACTAATCCCAGGCTCTACCAGAGAGCTGGCTCTGTAATTACTTTTCCATATGTTTGATTACTTTCCCACCGCGCGAAATTTAAAACATAAGCCAGTCTTATCTCAGAGGTGGTCCAATATGAATCACATGTTTTAGCACGTGCGATGGAAGTCCTTGTATCGAAGTGACACGAAGCTCCGAGTATATTTTCCTCTCTCATCGGAAATCGCCCATGCAGGCCTACCAAAGTATCCCTTTAAGGTTGGGTTTTCCTTTAATTACGGATGTGATTATCGGTCGGGGCTCGGATCAACACCTCTGTATCCTCAATCAATATTCCCCTGACTATCACTACGATGCTTTTACATCCTCCAGTCAAAAATTCACAAACGCTTTTGAAATATCGTGATACTCGCAGAATCAGTCGATGTAACTGCGACGGAGTTCATTCATTGTTTTCAGCACGTCCTCAAGACATTCTATAAACGACAGCGATTATACCATATTATACAGGAGAGCGCCAAATGCAGTGGGGGTTCCTAGATTGGGAACTTTCTCTGTAAGAGCCTTAAGGGGTGTGACATGTACTGTATGATGGATTGAGGGGTAAAGAGATTCACCCCTCTAGGATACGGAACTTCCTCCCGCACTGTTTGGAGGGCTCATTATAGGTCAAGGGAGCCATTACCACACGTCGAGGGCGCTAAATTTATGATCCCCCACGAAGGCAATCCAAGATGGCCGCTGGGGTTCATGGGTGTCACATGACATGGCCCGGTTTTTAGCACACGCTTCCCATAGTATAACGCACGCACATATGAGTGAAGTCTAATCTGCACGTTCTTAAACCGGAGAAGACTTCGACAATACCGCGAGTGTTTAAAAAAAAAACTGTTGAAAATAAAATGTTAGATGATTTAATCGACTTACATCTTTTGTAATAGAATCATTCTGAATGCACTGCAACTGTTCTCGTACTCTCCTTAAAATAATTAGCAGCAGTATGGACTTTGAGTACAAAATAATTCTAGAGTTTAATACAACCGTTACAATAATGTTCTGAAAAGGGAAGAAGTATAGGCAAGCGGCCTATTAAACTTTGGGCATAGAGTTAGTCCACCGATGTATATAGAGTGCCAAATATCAACCTCTTTCTACAAATCACAATGTTTCCATAAATATATTGAAACTCACAAAGGTGTAACTATGATCCCGTCTTCTGATTTCATGATCAAATTATCATTTTTAACTTGATCATATATGTTATACGAATGATACTATTGAAATCAATAAAAAGGCATTTCATTTTCATTTATTCAAGTTTATCATTCGCAGTCATTCATATCGAACTTAGGGTTTGAGACCTTGCCTTCGGCATGCATGTTCCGTAACTAACCCCAAAGTTTTTTTGTTTTTTTTTAAATATAATAATAATAATAATAATAATAATAATAATAATAATAATAATAATAATAATAATAATAATAATAATAATAATCTTTTAAAGTCCACTCCAAATCTTATTAAGTTAAACCGAAATGGAAATTCTTTTTGCCAAATTGATCGTGAGCCCGGCAGCCACTGAGCAGCGCCAGATCGACGTTGCTCTATCCCTTATTGTTGAACGCCAAACAAGGTAGCAGCAACTCCCATCTTTTAACGTCTTTTTGGTATGACGCGGCCGGGGTTCGAACCCACGACCTCCCGGTTGTGAGGCGGACGCTCTACTGACTGAGCCAACACACCGGTGTTTTATATTAGATCGTATTTCTTTCAGAAGTTCTGAAAACATAAAGAACTTGCTTCAAACAGTCAGGAATAATATCGACATTCCACTATCCCTATAATAGCGTTTAATGGCTATTGTCCCAGCACTGCCGACGTGAGGGCATAATGTACAGCGTGTCACTACTGGTAGCAATGGGAGAAATCTCTTCAAAGAGAAAATAGATTTTTATTGATAGTAATATTATGGTTAGATCAATGTATTATATCTTTCATTCCTGGTTCATTTTAACATTCACTAAATAGTTGTGTCTTTTTTTTTCTCTCTCTCTCATGATATGTAAATTTTCTCCATTACAATCATTATTAGCACATGGTGTGTTCGGTAAAAAACGGTAAATGTTGGTTTTCGGTGATAGGGGTCATTGCAGGCGATAAAAACTAAATAAAATAGTAACTTTGGAATACAAACGCATTTCTTCACATAAAATCTTCAGAAGATATGAACATATTGATATCTTAAATCGACCCTCGTGTGTAATGTAATGTTTAAGTTTTTTCTTATATGTTTCGCCTTACATGTTCTTTAAATCCGTTTTTAATTGAACTTTTATATACTTTGATCTATTTTTGATCTATCCAAATATTGCAGCGTTTTTAATAATTGTAACCAAACAGAGGCCCGAGGATGACCAGCCTGTTTTCAATCTTAAGTGTTTTATATATTGCCATTATCCCCGAAATTTTTCTGTTTTATACTATACTATGTTATTTTTGTCTGTTTGTTTGTTTGATTTGTTTTTATGCTGATTCAGGCCACTCCGTGTAAACATTCGTAAATAATCAAATAAATAAATAAAATTCAGATTTTGAATTTCGAGGATATTGGGGCAATGTGTCTAGAATGTCATATTGTTTACTTGCAAAAAGCCTCTATTACACGTGACACGGTACACTGCCTCAAAGTTTAACGCAATGACTAATGAATTCTCATATTCCCCATAGGTTTAATACAGGCACCACCCGGTTCCAGTAGGCTATGGGTTAATAGCGCAAAGTGAATAAAAATGCCCTTTTCCTCAACTAATCTTTCGAAGATGTGAACATGTTGATTAAACAATGATCCTAATCTCAAACTTTAAATATTAATGACAATGTTCCAATATCTCCAGGTTGCGAGAGGGGTTGCTTCAATTATAGGAGTAAAGACAATATAGAATATCTCATATACAAATACATATGTTACTTAATTATAATATTGCTTATTTACTGCTAATCAAACAAGGCACTACGTCTGGTTTCTATTATTAAGAGTAAGACGAAATTTCTCAGGTCTAACTTGCTCCATTTCTTTAACTGCGGGTTTTCTTTTTTCTTTTTTTTTTTTTTTTAGCTATAGTGCTTTTTAAAAATATAATTCATGTTGACCTGGTTTGGAGACAAACTCTATAACCTATCAGACCTTTTCATTTTTTCTCTACTCTCTGATGAGGCCTAAAAAAAAGTGGAATTCTGACCCCGCGGGTATTAAATCTGCATGTCAAGGTCAGATTCTATTCCTTGTAAAGCGCATCGATATAACTCCATTATCAGCCTCCGTTGCCTCTGGTGATACCTATAGCAAGCCACAATATTACTTTCTTTCTGAGGGTGTAGGATGAGCTGTAACCAGCCACTGGCGACACTATCAAAGGCAAGGGGGGGGGGGGGTAGCCCTTCCTGCCAAATTCTCTGTCCTCAGCAGTTCCAAGATGAGCCTCGGTCTTTATTTTTTTCATTCCAGTATCTAAACATTTTGCTAAAATTACTTTCTCAGTCCTTTTCCCTCTTTTAACAGGGGAGACGGCAAGGGGTTTAGCCCCCCGGTCACTATAACCTGACTTTAACTTGACACCTTGATCTAAAAATCCTTGTGCCGCAACCATATGTCATTTGAAATGCAATCAAAATATTGGTATAATAAAACAAACAAGGCATCGAAATCGCCCCCTACATGATCATGTTTTGTTTGTTTATTTGTTTGTTCGATTTTTATCGAACAAGTGAGTGGATAAATCGTTTTTGAGCGCACACGGATAGAAAAGTAGAAGAAAATCTCCTTAACGAGCTGTACTTCAGGATTGTGCATACTTACACAGAATGTACCCTATGGGACTGACGATAAAATGTCACTTTCCGCGGGAGAGATATCCTGAAGAAGACCTCTTGACCGTACTCAAAGCCCACTGGCGATCCGATATTCGATGGATTTCTGAGGCTGTCTTTTCTCATTCTGTTCTCTCTGTCTCTGTCTCCTTCTCTCTGTATCACTTTATCTCAATGTCTAGTTCAACTAAGAGAATTAGACTAGAGCCCTGATGTTATATTAGACCCCCGATTAGTGCCCTGATTATAAATCAGCTAATACTTCCTTTGTAAAAATTTTATTGATAAAATCATAGGCGAAAGTAAATAGGGAGCACAAGGGGGCCATGCCCCCTCCCGATTTCGCTCTGTATGTTAGATGTTTCATATCGTTATACAATGTTCAAAATATGGGCTTCAAATATTAATTGTATAAAGAGATATTGCAATTTTAATTACACATTCTATAATCGTAAAGGCGACTCGTGAGTAGACTACTAGACGCACCCGTACGCGCTCGCAAAGATAAAGGCTCGCGCGGAACCAAACTCGGAGTTCGGTTCCGCGCGAGCATTTTCATGTTATCCTCTATTTCCTTCATACTCATTAACTGTTGACCTATAGAATACCAGATAAAGTTCTCTGAGGTTGATTTTATACTTTCTAGCTGTACACAAATTATTTTTTGAGGTGACTGGTACACTTTAAATTTAAAGGAATTCTGCAGCTCACGAGGGCCTTCTGAAAAGTTGTCAGAAGACTCAAGAGACCAACTGCCAAAGGGTCTCATGGGCAGTAGGTCAATGTCTCGAAAATTAAAGCATGGAATAGCTCGTCTAAAAATTTAGCTTCATGTCGCACAAGAATTTTTTTTTTTTTCATTGTGAAATTAACAATTTTGCCTAGTTTTCTAGCATGGTTACCGAGAGCTCATACGAGCTATTCTTCTCGATCTTTTTGTTGTGGTTGTTGTTGTTGTTGTGATTACTGTCTTTTTTTTTCTTCTCAGAAATCAACGCGATGTGTGGAATTTAATCAATATCAATATACGCAAAAGATTTCGTGCCCATTATAACTATCCTTCAACTTCAGGCTGTTATAATGCATTTAATATCGGGAGTATTTCGATTTGTAAATTGATTTATCTATACGTACATGCCATCTTGCCTTCTTTTCAGGCAGCCAAGTTGTGATTTCATCGCATAATCAGGATCAGGTAGGGGGTCACATCATGTAACTTTTTTTTCTTCAAATCATTGCTTCCCCTCTCCTTTTCTTTTAAATCCCTCTTTATTTTAATGACTCTTTCCCTCGCTCTATGACTCGTTATCTCTCTCTCTCACACACTCACAGGCACACACCCACCCACACACCCACACACAGACACACACACGCACAGAAAACTCATCTCCCCTCTTTTTCTTCTTCTTTTCTTCTTCTTCTTCTTCTTCTTCTTCTTCTTCTTCTTCTTCTTCTTCTTCTTCTTCTTCTTCTTCTTCTTCTTCTTCTTCTTCTTCTTCGTTTTCTTCGTCTTCTTCTTTTATCTTCCTCCTTTATTTATCGTATAAAGCCATGGACAGGAAGGGGAGAGGTACGCTACTCTTTTTGCATATCTTATAGTAATTTGCCTGAATCAAGGAATTGATTCGGAATAATTAAGCATTAATCAAATCAATACAAATATAAACTGAGTAAATGGCAATGATTATCCCCACCCCAGTCTCCTTACATCTGCATCCGAATAAATCAATATTAACATCCCCTTCTACAATAATGATGTTAGGTGGCGTAGCGTAGATCAAAATATGGAAGTGACACGAGGGGTGGGGTAGGGACGGGGGAGGAGACGGGAGATTTGCGGGGGCACTGGATAAAATGCGAACTAACAAGGTCATTGTTTGGGAGAGGGTGTCGGAGTTGTCGTATTTTCTTCTTTTCACATTCCTTTTCCCCATCTCTTCTCTCTCTCTCTCTCTCTCTCTCTCTCTCTCTCTCTCTCTCTTTGCCATTTGATGGGGCGGGACACGTCCCCATGCCCATGCTCCTGTTCTGCGTTTCTACACCACTGAAGATTCCCCCCCCCCCCTTCACTGTTATCATAAACATGTAATCCAATCCTCCTTCTTCCCATCTCATGCTATTCCCAATAACATATCACACATTTTCTCAAGGTCTCAGGAAACTAATCAACACCATCGGAGATTGTTCTTCACACTCTCAAAATCAATTTAAATGTATCATTGTCGATACTTTCAGGCAAAAAAAAATCTGATAAATCGGTGTTCCGATATATGCTCCGGCGACACTTACTCCGGCCTTTATTTTGTCTGAGATATGGGGTGAAGGTTAAAGTTACAATAGGGTTTTAGGTTAGGATATACATGTATAGGGTAAACCGTATTTCCTTTGCTGCAGAAATGTTGCGAATGGTGGTATTGTTATAATTATTTTTTTTTTTACGCTAAGGGTAAGAATTCACTCGACATGAATTAATACGATTAACTTCCTGGACTCATCCACAAACGCATGGACATCGTTTCGCCACGGTGGCTGACGCCTCTTGCCCGAATATCAACTTTCCAGTTCTTTGAATTTCCAAGCGAGACAAAGATGAAAAAAAATTGTAATCTATGTCATAGAAATGCACGAACAAAAAAATCACAAATAAAGGAAAGAGACTACCTCTCTGAGTTGACGATTGCACGAACCTTGGTATTTTCAAAATTCTCTTTATCCCCCCCCCCCCCTCCTCACCGCCTCATACTCCTATACTTGAAGAAAAGAAAGTTAAATTATCAAAAAGAAGAAGGAAAGCGACCCTATAAGGCTGATATATATATGAGGCCTGGAAACCGAATTTGTTTCGCAATATAACCCGAGAAAAGTCTTAATTAAGACTGCCAATCAATGGCTTCGATCAGGGTAAAAGGTCAACATGGGTCAAGAATCACCGAAGACCTAGCTGCAGGCAGAGGGGAGGGGGGGGGTAGTGGTGTAGCGACGGGGACACTGGGGGCTCGAAACCCCCAATTAACTGATAAAAAAGGGGGACAAGAAAGGGAAAAAAGAGAAATAAGAGAGCAGGCAAAGGGTGAAAAAATTAAGACCCCTTTCCGCACTCTGCCCATAACGATAGTCTTGTTAATTCGCATCTCAATTTCCCAGCGAGGGTGGCGCCCCCTCCCCCAATGACTACAATGCCCTTTCAATAGCTGGAGCAACGATACGCCAATAGGGGGAAGACTGTGAGAGCCTCAGGCGAATGACGGTATGCCATGACGACACACGATGATGAATTCTTCTTTACAATGGCTGGAAGAACTTCCTACGGAAATAAAATTTCGTCGAAAAGAAGGGTCTTAGAGTAGCACAAGAATAGTTCATTTGACATCTATGTCATCTTTGACGCGAAAAGGTTTGTGTGAGGTTTAACGGCAGATCGTTTGAGTCAGATATGTGTTGAGTCATCTTATTATAAACAATTCTAAATTAGTTTTAAAAAAAAACACCCGACAGGTATAAACTCTATTTTAAAAAAAATTGTCACGCATAGTACATTACTATTTTTCTCTGCAGTGAAATTGTAAGCCGTAAAGGGCATAACACAGACGGTTGCAATCGTTCCCCTGGTTAAGAACTAGAAAAGACCATTACATGCATTGTGATGATAATCATGATAATATTCATCCCATTGTGAGGATAATAATTGATTTTAGATTCTGTAAGGTTATCTAAGCCACTCTCCATCCAGGTGTGCAAATGAGTACATGGTTAGAAGAAATTATTCGAATGCTGCCACCAATGGAATGAGTAGCCTACAGTGAGGGCAGGGATAACACATGTATTGTAGAAACTAGTAGGCACCTTGCGTGGTGGATATGGGCACTATAATAGTCCACCACGCAAGGTGCTCATGTCCCTCCAATACATGCCTTACCCCTGCTCTCACTATAGGCTACTCATTCCAGTGGTGGCAGCATTCGAGGAATTCCTTCTAACCATCTACTCATTTACACACCTGGGTGGAGAGTGGCAAAATTTAGTTTAATGTCTTGCTATAATGGGAGTGACAAATTGTTATAGTATAACATGTTTAAGGTCTTGTTATAGGGCATTTTGCTCGAACCCGCGATCTCTAGTCAAGTACTCCAACCACTCGACTACGAATAATTGTGTCCTACTATCAATCGATCGTGGTTTAGGATACTCGTTGCTACACCATCCACCTTGTACTGACCCCCCACGAAGTATGTCAGCCGGCCAATCACATCTAAGTGGCCCAGAGCGATCCACGATATCGATTAACGTGGGAGATCGTGTACGATTAGTCTTTCTCTATACCGATGAGTTTTATTGATCAGATCTTCCGCGAAATATCAGTCATCCGATTGTAATTTCAGGGTCATCCTGTACTGGACAATGCTCTACATTTTGACTTGAAGAGTTGCCGATTTAGGGTCTTCAATCACCATAGATTCGTTCCATTTAACATCTGACAGTTTAGCGAAGCGATGGCCTTTTCAGTGCTATTTTAACGTAATTGCAAGTGTTTAGTTTTGTCTTACTTTGGCTCGACAAGCTGCCAACAATTTTTTTCTTTTTCTTCTAAGTTTCAGTAGTGTAACTTTGGGGGGATGGTGTGATGGGCAACAATCGCCATCACAAGTAGAAATTTAAATATTACTTTGTCGCCATTGTTGGAAAATATGGCGCTGTAATTCCAATACAGTTTGTCGGTACCTCCTCGTGGACAAGAAGAACAGGCGCTGATCATCGGCGAGTGACAGTGGCGTAGCTACACGGGGCACAAGGGGCAAGTGCTCCTTCAGTCAAATTGCAAATAATTTTTTTTTTTTCTAAACAAGAAAAGAGGGCGCAATAGAGAGGAAAGAGGAAGCGTGAAAAGAAGGCGCTACGACCCCTTTTAAATTATCCTACAAATTAATTACCTTGATGATTTTCATTTAATCTACCGCGAACGTGAAGACCTGTGCCCTTTACGGTACCGGTGCCCCCCTTAATAAAAAATAAAAATAGGGGGTGAACAAAAAAGTTCTTGAAAGTGTGGATGCAACATCGAGACATCAGTGGCAGTCATGGTGACCTTATTATTCCCGTCCATGAGGCTAGATATAGAATTATTACCATGATTACGACTATTTGAATACAATTTCACCGTCATCTAGGAACCGAAGTCTGAAGTTCGTGGAAAAATTATGAATCTACCAGGTTACGCTGTATTTCATGCTGATGATATTGGTCTATTAAAGCTGAGAGTTTGTCGGTCGGCAATCCAGTATCTGATAATGTATAGATAATATTCCTTTCTTTTATAGATTATTCAGACATTACTTATTGCTAATAGTTATGTCTCTCTGGGCTTCCCAGACATTTAATGTTACGTTGTCCCAGCTTTAGCCAAGTAGTCTTGATGAAGGAAACGAAGCCTTCAAGGAATTTCTTCCTACCGGAAGCAATTTACTTTACCTTGGTCGAGTATGGCAAATGCAGGTTTATGTTTTGCTTAATCACGCGAGTGCCTTGGCAAGGATTCGAACCCTGTACCTTAGCTTGGGATCCCCACTCGAGTGACTTGTCCAGTGGCCCAGACTGGCGTAGCCAGACTTGTTGAAAAGAGGAAGGGGTGGAACAGATGTGGGGGGGGGGGGGGGGGGGGGCTCCAAATACCTGGGGTAGGGGTAGGGGTAGGGTCTTGACCCCGAAGTTCGGTGGATGACTTTTTTAGCGGATGAACAGGGGGCATGGCCCCCTTGGGCCTCTGGCTATGCATACTAGCCCACGTAACACTTAAATACGACTCTCTCTCTCTCTCTCTCTCTCTCTCTCTCTCTCTCTCTGTCTCTCTCACTCTCTGTCTTTCTGTCTGTCTGCCTGTCTCTTTCTCTCTCTCTCCTTCGTGCTAACTCCCTTTTTTTAAAGGCTATGGCCGCTACAAAAGCAGACCAACTTTAGACCAACTTTAGACCAAAACAAGAACGGTTGAGTTTAGCCCTTGATTTATGAAGCGCCAAGTGTCAACCTCTCCTTTCCGTTAAATCATGGACCTACTAGTAAGTCCATGATTAAGTTATCAAAGTTATGTAATAGATTAAATACTGACACAACTTTCGCCGTTGAATTGATTACTGAGTTTATCCGTCATGGCTGGATGAACTGCGTACCTTAACTTTATTGTAAAATAAGTTCAGTACTATACGAACTTGATTTAATGACACTTGGCATTCCTTGATACTGACTACAAAAAATACCAGCCAATTTGTATATTTTTAAAAAAAATATACAATTTCTGATATTTATACAGGGTAGAACACGCACCAATAATGGTGGGCTTCCTTGAGGCTCTGTTTAATAACAACGATATCAAGTAACAATAAAAGCTCATTATAGCAACAAAACATGGTATCCTCTTGAAAATTGAAATAATTATTTCAAAAAAGTATTGGTGCATATTTCTAATATCGCTGATAAAATGTACATACAGTATTTTTTAAAAAATTAGATGAGAAGTCATCAATTACTTTTTGACACCCCCGCCCCAAAAATATTTGAATATAAATAGCAAAATGAGTCAATGCCCTTGTTTGATAATTCTCAAAATAAATTAAAAATTTATGCGAAT